>QYAM01000017.1:567402-724149 GCA_003988965.1 Neobulgaria alba
AAGTAAAACAATCTTGAATCATATATGAAAAAGGAGTGAGACGCTCGTGAAGCAAGTAACCCTTGTACAGCTGAATATACATGTGGTAAGTTCAACACATTCTTTTGTTGGTGTAGAAGAAACGATAGTGATACGGCGGGACCTGCTTTTGTCAATTTTCATGAGGGGAGGATTTAAGTTTAGCGAGAATACCCCGTGTCATTTATTGTGAAGATAGGTAAGGTCTTGCTCTTTAAATCGCGCCTAGGCCTAGTCTTTATTCTCTTCTAAGATGGATCTGAAATCAAGATGTCAACCGAGCCACGAATCTATGTCAGCATGAATGTTGACATCCTTTGTCTTGTCCTAACACAAGTATTGAGCCATGCGGCCCGGCAAACAATTTCAAGAAGCATCTTAAAGGAGTTTGTCATCTGGCTTTGGATGGCAACTTCGGCACTCACCATATCCCTCATCTATTGACCGACACTCCCCCGGACACTCAGATTGAAGAAATCGTCACCTACGGCTTTCCTGTTCATAAAGAGGAGTTCATGAAGGAGGGTATGGGGTGGCAATGGAAAGAGCGAGACCACAATATCGGATTGCACATAGTGAACATTCACATGTTAAACCAACTATATGAAATGGCTGCGAAAAAGAAAGCCGCTGCCATAATAAATCAAAGAGATATGGCTGCTGGGGCAATGGACCTGGAACATGATAGAGTCTGCCGTGAAGAGCTAGATTTCGATGACAATAAGCGCCTCGACAATATAGAGACAGAGCTTTCACTAGAGCGGTACAAAGAGACACTAGGACTAGAGCTCCCAGTGGGATATAAAGATTCCCGAATTTTCCTTGCTCTTCTCTCTATGAATAGGGAGATGATTCACACTTATTTTCCGTAGGAACAAGACGATGCTGTATGAATTTTCGAGAATAGAGTTCCCGGCCCTTGTGAATGTTGTATTGTTGCGCGGGTTAACAACTCTGGCTACTCTGATGTAGGATATTCTCTTTTTATATTTCTAGATTATTTTATATTGATTCGCATAATAAACGAACCCGTCATATTGAGATTTCCTAAAAGTGTAGCCTCCGAACCTTTCTTTAAAGTGATACTAAGTTACCATTTGAACACTTTTCTAACATCTTATTACAAACAAATGTACTCTAAACAGCATTTTCTACCCAACTATACCTATATTTGCGAGAGTTACATCATGCCTTCGGATGTCGTTTGTCGAAATACTATAATAGGAAAATCGTTACTGATGTTGTGTGACTGGGGCATGCATCATCACGCTCTCTATCATCATTAGTGTCTCCACCCCAATAGCTATTAACGTTGGTGGATAACAGTTTAACCTCATCGTTGTTCAGCAAGTTAATGAAACGGCTAGTTTTAAGCGAGATGTCGCTCCTGCGATTATCTCTCACGTCCAAACCTTTCGCTCCTTCCTATTCCGGCCCCGGCCAAAACACCCAGACCCCTCGCCACATCTTTTCCACACTCCCCACGGAACTACAACTTATGATCTTGGAATAAATCCCTTTTATCCCCCGCCTCATCGATCTATGGGTCCAGCACCACATAATCAAATTAGGTTCCTATACCTACTTATGCAAGTCATATTACTCTCACAATGCAATTCTATCAATTTTGCATGTCAACCGTGCATTCCGCCAGATCGCCCTAAAGTATTATAAGTTGAGTTTTAGCGCAATTACTCTTCCTGATAATTATTAGAGGAAAAGGGCGAACCGAAGATTTACGTTAATTGGGGCATTGATAGAATCTGTCCAATACTCAACAGTAATCAGCGTGTTAAACTGGAGCAGCATAGAAATAATAATAAAATTTTAATCTTTAATCCTATCCGTTACTATCTTGTCAATTATACATGACTTGGAAAAATAAAGGTTTTCTTACCCGTTTTCTAGATATTAGATATAAGAAATTAGATTTATAAAAAGGAATAAATAGGAGAAATTTATTCTAGGGGGTCTGAAGGGCGTCGAGGAATATTTTCTTACTATTAAGGTTAGAAAACTTCTACCCTCCGACGAAAAAAGGTATAGTTAGGTCTTTTCTTAAAAGCATAAAAGCCTCAGAGGCCTCTAATAGGGGCTTCCTATATAAGCTTAACGTGCATAGAATGGAGATTGGATGCATAAAGAAACACGTAGGCAAGTGAATCAACCTAGACCTACATATAAAATAAAACAAGAAAATAATCAAATAGGCAAGCAAACAACTAATCCTAGATCTTGAATAGATAGTAAACTGGGAAAGGTATAATTAATCCGAACTTTAATGAGAAGAGTAATACAAACAAGAATCAGATTGTCATGAAAGGTCACATCAAATAATACTCATCTCATAAGAATGCCCTGAACGTTAATAACCTAGCAGAACTTCATAGCCCTACATTCTTTTACAAAACTTATTTCACCACGCTACTTTGCATCGACAAGTCGGAATTTATCAAAAGAAAAATGGTGTCATTCTCATTTCCCATATCTTGCTAGATAGCCATCTAGTCCCATCACATCCCTTTCCTTACTATATACAAAAACCAATTCCCCATTCCCAGTCAGTTTTCCTTACGCCAAATCCCAATTCCCAAATCCCAAAAAGAAAACAAAAGATATCTATCGCCAAACTCCATCCCTAATCATACGCTTCAAAAGAAAAAAAGGTTTCATCTACACCACGACTTTATCCTCCGTTTCCTTCGCCTTCGAATCCTTCTTCCTCCTTACAATATCTCTAATTAAATCTACACCTCCCTTCCCAATCTTCAAGAATGACCACAAAATACAGATGATGACCATAACACTACCTATGAAGACTATAAGGCCAGCAATGAATTCGAAGAATCCTTTTCCTTTTCTCCCTGGTGATGCGACGAGTAAGACTTGCATTGATAATAATGAAAGTGCTAATACGACGAAAACAGCAAATATGGGAAGGTAGACGCGTGTTGCGAGTGATTCGATACTTCGGACATCATTATGGAAACAGGATTTGCGAAGTGCAATCGGTGCCCAAAGATTTAGAGATGAAAGATTTAATTCTCCAAATGCATATCGACGAGAAACTTCTGTGTCGGGGAGGTTTTCAAACGAGGTTATGAATTGGATGAATTCTGTGTAGCGGACGTATTTTGGGATGAGGCCTTTTGATTGGGCGAGGTTGAAGTCGCAGCGGTGTTGGATGAGGGAGGCATAGGAGCGGAGGAAACCGGTGGCGGCTTCACGAAGTTCGATTTGTTCGAAATCGTGAAGTGGTGAGGTTTCGTAGATTATGTAGTATTGCCAAAAGGATGAGGAGAGAAGATACTTTGGAATTGGGGCGAGGTAGATGATGTTGTGGTTATAGACTAAGTGAAGTTCAGGATTGGAGGTTGGAATAATTTGGCGGCCGAGGACGGATTGTTCGCTGACGGGAGTGATTGTGGGGATGAAGGATTTAGTGTTCGTGCTAGTCCAGAGGTAAGGGTGAAACTTGTTAAGGAGGGGGGTGGAGAGCTGTTTGAGGAGGTAGGTTCCTATTCTTGGGTCGGAGAGCTTGATGCGTGGTTCTCCTGGGAGGGTGTCCTTCTCCGAAGGCTCTTGACGGAAGATTTTGGTTCCATCGGGTGAGATGATGAGTTTGGGATACAGTTGGTAATAGTGGTTAAAGGGGAGTGAAGTTGCTAGTTTGAATGGGAGAGGCATTGTGGGGGTACTACCAAGATACTCGTCTAGTTCTGAGTGGATATTCTTTTCTTGTGTTGGAGGGGTAACTCGAAGAGTTGGAAGTTTGAATGCGAAACGTTGAGGAAGAATAGGAACCTTTGTACTGCTGCTGTTGCTCGGGTCGTGGACGATAGCTTTGGGCTTAACTCGGGCAGGAGAACGAATAAGACGATTCATACGAGTTCTTTGGGGTTCTTAACCCGTCGGTGGGTGAGGGAATAACACAACATATAGACCGAGAGTTTAGTGAATTGAGAGGCATAACAAGGCATAGGGAGGTATGTTATGGCGAGAGTTTGAGCTGGGTTTTGAAGTCCCATGGGAATGGGAGGAAGTTGCTCCTTAGCGAAAGCTGGCGGAGCAAAGGAGTAGGAATCGTTCGTGGTTGGGCGAGAGAAAAGCCACATAAGGAGAGGATCACTCCCACTTGGGAGGATTGAAGAGTAGTAGACAGCTACTACAGAAGGAGTATTACAAAAATAAAGCAGACACCTCGATGATCTTGTGATTGCAATTGATGAGGTTGGGACGGAAGATGTCGCGGAGGCTGGCGCAGAGTGTCCACGTGACACACCGCCTCTGGACCAAATTCTGCCGCGGAAAAAAGTTGAAAGTGCTTCCTGCGCATCTTCGAGATTGATCCTTCTCCCACCAAGCCACCACCTCCCACAAACGTGGAATTGAGGCCTGCGAATCACCCACTAGGAACCCCGATACCACACGACATAATAACAGAAGTGTCAAATCGTCATCATGTCGTCAGACGAGATTGTCTGGCAGATCATCAATCACCAATTCTGCTCGTTCAAGCTCAAGTAGGTTCTTACTTCAGGCCATTCTGATGCTCGATCTGACATATCCAGAACCACGAAGGAGCAGACTTTCTGTCGCAATGAGTATAATGTCACAGGTCTCTGTAGTAGGCAAGCTTGCCCTCTCGCCAATTCTCGATATGCCACCGTTCGATCGTCCTCAACGGGAACTCTTTACCTCTACATGAAAACCATCGAGCGCGCGCACATGCCCTCTAAGCTCTGGCAACGAGTCAAATTATCGCAAAACTATCAAAAGGCGTTGGAGCAAGTTGACGAACGATTAATCTACTGGCCGAAATTCTTGATCCACAAGTGCAAGCAAAGACTTACGAGATTAACCCAAGTTGCTATTCGCATGCGGAATTTGGCAAAGGAAGAGGAAAGACTGGGAGAGAAGATGGTACCCAAGTTGCCCAACAAGGTCAGGAGGAGAGAGAGAGGACGTGAGGCCAAGGCAGAGGCAGCGGCCAAATTGGAGAGGGCGATTGAGAGAGAGCTAATTGAGCGGTTGAGGAGTGGGGCTTATGGTGACCAGCCACTTAATGTTAGTGAGGCTATATGGAAGAAGGTTTTGAAAGGACTCGAGAGAGGTGGAGAGGCCAACCGGGACGAGGATTTGGATGAAGGGATCGAGGAGGAGGAGGATGAGGAGAACGAAGAGGAATATGAGGAAGAAGGTGGTGAGGTTGAGTATGTCAGTGATTTAGGGGAGGATGAGGAGGATCTGGGTGACTTGGAGGATTGGTTGGGAAGCGAGGGCGGGGAGGATGACAGTGACAGTGGGAGCAGCAGCGATGATGACGATGATGACGATGATGACCAGAAGAAAGATGCGCCTGGCGCAAAGAGGAAGAAGGGCCCGGTCATGAAGGGCAAGCCCAAGAAGTTCCCACGCATGGAGATTGAGTATGAGGAAGAGCTTGAGGGTGTAAGACAGCCTGCTACGGCTTAAACCGATTTCCCTGGGATAATTCATGCACGGCGTTTCGGCGACATCAGATTTGTAGAGAGCAAAGGGCGGATCAAAAATTCATAGCTGGGAGCCATGGAGCTGCCGTATTGTATCGATTCATAGTAGAAGTAAATATTGTATCATTTAGTCATCACGTTGCCTCCTATTGGGACTGCGCAGCGCAGGCACGCATTCATGTGACGGACAAAGCCACCGGTGAGAGCCTCTGCATTGTTCTGGCCTTCCTGATTCACCAATCGGTGGGTGGCTACCCTGCACTGTCTCCCTCGGAATCACGAAACATGTGTTCAACCAAGACCTCACAACCTCACACAACAAAATCAATCCAACACCATAATTTGTGACTGCAACCTCCAAACTCTGTTGTATCGCAATCGCCTTGAGCGCAGGTAGACAGCTATTTAGTTTCGCAATCAACCCCTAGCTTTGTCCTCGCTCGCAGACAACCCGTAGCAGCAACACCGCCCATTTCGTGCCCCAGCGGCAATCGCAACCCACCGCCATCTCACAATCCAACGCACACCACACAATCATGGCATCCTACTTCTCCTCTCTCCTAACGACCACCACCTCTCGCGTCGCATCTATCCGCCAAAACCTCCTCTCCTCTGAAACAGACGGTGACACCGAAGACGACACTCACATCTGCCGCGTGCTACGAGCTTACTACACTGAAAAAGGACGATCGTTTCCCGGCTGGTTACCACCTGATCCTAAAGCCCCTCCTCCCGTCGTTATCGCTCCAGTATATAATGGGAATAACGGAGTGGGAAGTAGATATGGAGGTGGTGGTGGAGCTATGGCAAGTGGAGGTAGTTTAAGTAGTTTGTGGGATAATAATTCCAGAGGCGAAAGTCCAGTTCCACAGGGGGAAGGGAGCCTGAGAGCAGGAAGGGGGATGAGAGGTGGTGCGGCTAGACACAACCCGTTTTCGAGACAGCAGGAAGGGCAACAGGCTGGCGAACAGGTTCAGGCTAGACCGTTACCTAGTCAGAGAGCAGGGAGTTATCAATCTTCTAGTATTGGGGGGAGAGAGAATCCCGGAGCTGTTTCGGCAAGTGAGAAATTGAGAAGTAGATTTAAACCAGGTGGTGGCGCTAGGAGTCCTGCGGCGTCGGAGAGCACACCTCGCATGGCGGAAGTTGTAAGGGGAATTGGTTATTCTGGTGGAGGTAGTTCGGGAGGGAACTACGAGGATAGGTTTCTGCCCGGGAATAATGGGGGATATGGTGGTGGTAGTAGTAGTGGAGGGGATAAGCCATTCGTTGCTGCGACGAGTCCTTGGGCTAGTAATGAGCAAGAATTCAGTGGGGGGTATGGAAGCGGGGGAAGTCCCGTGTCAGGGAGAGACAGGAGAGGGTTACCAGCTGGTCCTAGTGCTGGGAGGAGGGGAATGGGATTACCTAGTGGTCCTCGAGGTCAGAGATAGGTATTTTTGTTATGGCTGTGGTGAGGTGAGTGGATTGGAGAAGTACAGAAGGATGCGAGATGATGCTTGCGTCAGTAAATGAATATATGCATTGTATGGTGTTCTAAGGAAGTAAATCACCAGGTTTTCTTTTCTTATATAGTCGGTTTATTCCTAGATGGGGAGTTTTAGATTTGGTCCCGGTCCTGTTTTAGTAATTTAGCGAAATGTATATGTTCTCATTCTTTCTGAAAGCTTTGATATCTCTACTTAGCTGCTCTCATCAAATATTTTCCAAGGCATGCTTTTATCTGAAGGTATTTGGAAAACTTCTGACTTGTCTTTTTATGTTGTGATGACTTTGGGTTTTTACGTGATTTTATATGCTGGAGGAGAGGGGAGAGGGGAGAGGAGAGGAAAAAAGGATAAGGTAGTGAGTAAATGGCGTTTTACTCGTTAGGCTATTAATAGTGGTATGGGGTGGGAAATCACAAATTTTGATTTATATTTATTGTAGAGACTTTTTCATAATTTAGTCACTTAATGTAATGATAGTTTCTTATAAAATAGTCATTACCTCATCCCCCCCCCGTTTTATAAGGGAATAGAATTTTCATGAATGAGCAGATTAAAAAAACTAGATTTTTCTTTCTCTTTTCTAGAAGGCTTTTTCTTGGGTGCTTGGTGGTGTGTATTTATTTTTCTTGACTGCTTTGGTCGTTGATAAGTAAATGATATTATATAGGATTAGGATAATGTAGCTAGATAAGGTTTAGATTAGCTTTTAGGTTAGTATAATATAGGTAGACTGCCTCTTTTTCAAAGTAACCCGGGATTAAGCTCTAACTTAAATATTTTCTGTGTTGGGAATTGGATTGAAGATGGAACGGGAAGTATTTGTTGTAAAATTTGGAAATTTTATGAAGGTTAGATAATTTTAACTTTTCTCGAAGGGAGGTGTGAGGATATGGTAGTGGCATTTGAGGGAGTTGATTTTTCGTGTTAAGTTCTTTGAGAATAGTGATGATTTTATAGGGATAGCGGTAAGATAGACTTTCAAAGGAGTGGAAAATGTTCCAACATAAATAACTTAAAGCCCTTATCGTAAAGTCCCTAAAATTAGCTAAGTCTTTAGAGGGTTAGGAAACTGTAATTGAGGGCCTTCTTTACGGTCTCTAAAGGTATATTATTTTGGTAGCTATTTAATAGCTAATTGGAATATTGTGAGCAAGATATAAGGTAACATCGAATAATCAAAATGAATAGAGTAGAGAGAGGGGGGGGATGTGACGAGGAGCAAATAGCTTCAAATGACCCAACGAGGGTGAAAAACTAGTGTACTCAAGTGATAAAGAATGTTCATGCGTAAGCTGTATGGCCCTTATAAGAGAGCAGAAAACCATGATTATATACGATACTCATAACCCCGCACCTGAGGCTATTACATCCAACGAACTATGCTTCCTTCCTATTTATTATCCCGTACCTTCCTCACATCATGCGCTGCCAGTAAACCACTATTATTATTACACGCGCTAACAAGACCCGAGGAATCACTCGTATCCACTAATCCCTCAGACAATAAAACCAAACTCCAAGGTCAATCCCTTAACACCAAAGATCCCTCCCGAACAAAAGAAACCTTAGATCAAGTACCGACACTTAAAGAACCAAATCTCGAATTCAAATACAGAGGATACATTGCTTCATCTTCGCTCATGGCTATTCTCCGTTCTTCTTCTGCTTCTTCCCTCCTTCTTTTTCTTTGAAGGATCAGTTTTCGCGAGTACCAGATTGTTAGAAGTGTTATTATGGCGACGATAATCCCGGCAATGATGATAATGGTTGAGGTCCGTGTGAGGTGGTTGTTGGTTGCTCTAGGAAATAGGGTATTTTTGGAAATGGATAATTGAGTCATGGGCACTACTACGGGTAGGCTGGGGGTTGGAGCCATGTCTGCGGGGGTGGGTGGAGCCGTTGGGGTTGTTGTTGTGATGAAATACCGTCGTGATATCAGCTGCTGCAGTTGTAGTAAATTCTTTCCCTAAAATATCTGTGAGTTTGTTGATGCCTGCGGATTTCATTCGTGAATTAATAATAAACCTACCGTGAATCAGCTTAATTTGTAGTTGTTGCGGTAGTGCCAGGGCTAGTAAGAAAAGGTCGGAGATGCCTATTTCAAGTTCACTATATCAGCCACTGACCGGTCCCATATAAAGGGGCCTATATAGAATTAGATGACATACTAAACACCCCCCTTATCTTTTATCTTAAAGAAGTATAGAGCCCAGAAGCTATATCCTCCGAAAGTCAGGGTTCTTCCAGTTTATCCAGTTCCTAATCTGATCCAAGCTCTCGCTCGAATCGAGAAGAAACACGTATATTTCTATCATAAGTGCCCCGCTCCACTACATCCCAAAGAGCTAGCTAAGGGTTATTCTGAGAATATCTTTCGAACTAGTACTCGAATATCCACCGTAAGGTCCGGAGTGTCAAAACATAAGAAAAAATGGAAACGAAAGCAGGAACAGCAACCGCCAACCCCCTTTGCAGGAAATAAAAACAGCCACCGAAGCAGTCTCAGCCACAGAACCACTATTCTCGAAGCCTACCATTAACAGCTGACATGAGGCTGAAAGCAAAGCACAAGCAGGCCTAGTCAGATGCTTTCATTCCAATTATGCATGATTAAAGCATAAATCATTCATAACATCATCACATATTGAGACAAGTGGCTTGCGTTTCCCATCAATAGTTTTGCGCCTCGATAATCGTGTTGTCCACAGATGATATGATAGAGAGTTCGATATCACGGAATTGGCAAGGTGGACGAGGAATATGCGGCCAAGAGGCTTGCGGAAGGTTTTCTGAACTGAGGAGCAAGGTAGGATATGAAGTGTCGGGATTTGGCGGTACGCGAGGTTAGAATGACTCGTGTGGGGTTGGGAAGCGAGCTTGACGTTTTTGATTTGGAATCGCGAGTTGAATATTCTATGAAGGTTGGATATCAAAGACATATATGGTAGGTTTTGAGAACATCGAGTTTTCTTCTTGTTTACGCCCTTAAATAATTTATTGTCAGATCTAGGACTTCTTGGAAAATAAAATTTCCTTTCTCTATTTAGATCGGGTATGAGAAGATGTTTCGTCCTAGAAAAAACCCCAAGATCTTCAACGAACCACATGATCTCTTCTTTTTCAACCTCCTTCCGTGATATGGTGGTGTTCATCACCTCCTTCGCGCAATCAAGAAATGAAGCAGATCTAGTAATCCGCCAGCTCCTGAACACCAAGATTCATCCAGCAAAGAAACACCGGCTAACTCCTCATCGGCACCCCACTCTCTTTCCCTCTTTCCTCCAGAGAAGGTATGTATGAACACTAATAATCTGATTCAAAAACTCAAGAACCTTCAAGAGCCCCGTGCCCAGTTCGCCATTAAGTAGAAGTCCAAATAGAGTCGTTGAAAACCAAGAACTTGAAGTGAAAATAAGATAATAAATGCTGCAAGGTAAATAATAAATCAGACATAATCCGTTCTCGGGGTCCTGTAATATCCAGAAGGGCTCCTCTTCTTTTTCAGACTCTAAAGTCTTGGCTCATCGTCTTTCGTTCCCTGTTGTAGGTCCTGGAAGATCTGTCATGCTCATTCGTCTCTCTCGTGGCTCTGATGGGAGGTCTCGTGTCCGAAACGCATTCCAATCCACCTACTCTCTTATTTCTTTCACAATTCTAACATCCGGCCTTCACATCGCTTCATTTCCCAGCTCTTTCGACCTCTTTCCAACCCTCTTCAAGCCTCTCAGGCTTATCTACTTCCTTTTCTTCCTCTAGTCCCTCAACCCTATTTCCACCTCCTTCGTGACCTTCAACCCAACTAGCAAGCCACTGAGTTACCGGCCAGATAACCTCTCTATCAACCTCATCCCCAGTCTCACACCACATGTCAAAAGCATGGCTCTTTCCTTTCACAATCATCTTCTTACATCCTTGAATCCCTTGATTACATAATGTTTCGTGGAACAAGTGGATGTGTTCTGACTGGAAGATTTTGTCTTCTGAGCCGATGATCTGGAATATTGGAGGGTAACGAATTGACTTGCAAAGGTAAAGAGGGCCTGAATGGAATATTTAGTTGAGGGATTTGTTGAAATGAAGGGGCCTGAAAGCAGGGGGTGCGAGAAGCGGGGTTGAAAATGTACGTAAAATCTGGGAAACTTCCGGAAGAGAAAAGGATCCGAGCTAAGAAACCGGAGTACTCACTAATACCATCAATCTCGCCTTTGCTGACACTGCCTTTCTCGGGTAGCCTTAAAGTCCCATCTGGATTCGTAACCAACCCTCTTAGAAGAAACTCTGCTAGAATACCCTTCCGAAAGACGTTCAGACTCATGATCGACCTCGGCTTTAGGTAATCCTCATAAACAACTGGTAGTGCAATTTCCGTTGGAGGGTTGTCATAATCGACTGATGCATCTAGTAGAGCCGGAGTTGGTGGTGGTACTCGGAGGTTAGAAAGTCGCCCACCCTCCAGGTACGGAAGAGAGTGCATATTGGTTGGTGCATACATAGCTACTATTGCCAAAGGTGGAATCCTCCATAATTTGGGCTTTAGAGCATGTAAGTAAAAAAATGTGGGGTAAGTGGGGTAAAAGTAAGAAGTAACAGAGAACACTCACAACCATCAACGCCAGATGAGCACCAGCTGATGCTCCTACCACCAGAATCTTCTTGGCATTAACGCGAATAGAACTACCGGCCCTCACTTCTTCGGGAAGCTTATGCCGGAGCCAGTCCTCCACATCCCTCACATCATCCAATTGGCCCGCAAAAGAAGTTTCTGGGAGAAGCCGGTAGTCCATCGAGGCGGTGATGAAATTAAGCGAGAGAAGATGGGAGAAAAGGGGCCGACAGTAGTCTGAACGGTTGGACCCGGCCCACCCACCACCGTGGATGAAAAGTACTGTTGGACATGATGGATCTGGTCCTGCTTCTGGAAGGTAGATGTCGATTGGAATGGACACTGAGCCTAAAGTCTTATAGGAACAAGTTTTCCATATCTGAAGTGGAATTGGGCGAGCAGGAATCGTGAATAACGCCATTGATGTAGGTGGTTAGGTAGTCCAGGGGTATCATAGACAGAAGAAACTTAAGTAGAAATGGCCGTGTGGTGAAGGGAATTTGCCTTCTAATCAAACAAACAAGCAGGAGAAACGTAAAAAGTTTAATTTATTTTGGGTATGAAGGAAGCTTGGAAGAAGGCTTGGAAGAATGGAGGAAAGATGTCGGAGAGAAAATGGTGGGGCAGGAGAACCGAAGCCGAAAAAGAGATAGGCTACGGAGTAGTGCATGGAATGAAGCGTAAAAGGATCCCGCAGGTCTTACGATCAGTGGACTTCGAGCTACCTACCTGCATAATTGGCGCTATCAAAAGAAAGCATATCTATATTGTTATAGGCTGACCCAGTTCTGCGGTATGACTGGCTAGGTCACACGGGCCCTTGGAAGCGCTAGCAACGTTTGCTGGGGTTTTACCTGGATCCTCTGTGACCTCGTGGCAGCGATAACGGTGAGGGCTTGTATTACCTGGGTCGATTGAGGGTTGATTAGTCGATAGGTTTGGGTTTTTTGGGGGGGCTGGTCTAGAACCACTTTGTCAGCACTTCAAGGAGCAGCGTTCCCCTCAATTGAGTTGAGACTTCCTCCGCTCTGTACTACATCCCACCTCCACGTTTAACAGCTTGATTCATATGCTGCAGTTCCGTATTGTACAGCCCTTCTCCCCAATACTACCATGACTCGTACACCAAGTTATGCAGCCGACTTTCGGACCTCACGACTTTGATAAGTGAGTAACTCGAATAAAATAGTTAGTATCACCCCATCGGAATCCCTTCAAAAAACCCCAGTCTTTCCGGAACATCCTGAAGGCAAATCCAGAGAAATCCCATTCCTTCTTTCTCAAGTTCCCTGAATCGGGTGATCATCTCATTCCAGTCACAAACAATAAACGTCAGCGGCCCCCATGAAATGTTTTATCTTCTCTTAGTAGTGAGCACAGAGAATCTCCTCTTCTCGAAACGTCATGTTTTATCCTTGACTCCATCACCTCAATTTTTCAATTCCCATAAATTCGTTTTTTGGAACCAGTCGGATCATCTCCATTTCGATTATGTACAAGGATTTCTAACGAGATCCGTGCTTGCGAACCATGTGGTATCTTACCATAGGTACCGACCCAGTGTTATCTTTAAGTGATAAATCGCCCTTCCCCAGTCTTGGAGGAGCGAGGCGTTTGGGATGATAGTCCGCTGGTATGAAGGTGCATGAAGTATGATATAAGTGGCTTATAATCCCCTTTTTCGTTGCATATTCGGATCGTGCATTGCCGGTTGTAATTCGGGAGTTATTGTCAATTGGCTCATATTTTCCGTTTGGAATTCTTGTGGTCGATCGGTCCCGACGGCCGCGGAGGGTTTCTTTCCCAAAATGAATGCTGAATCTGGGGTAAGGATATTGGGGTCCGCTTTGACTTCTCTTCGGGTCAGCTTTTTAATTAACCTAGTGTAGGGTAGGGATTTTAACGTACCAATGATGCAATTCAATGCTACTCTTCCCCCGGCTTTCTTGCTTGATCGGGCAATACTCCCCTTGATTAAGAAAACGCTTGGAACTACTGGAAGACTGTCTGCATATAAAATATTATCGGTGCAAATCATTCTTTATCATCTCTTAAACAGGAAATGTAGGTCCTCATCCGGGCTAACGAAACTAAAAGCCAGGGGGTTACAGCAATGAAGCTCCAAAGTCAAAACTCAATATTATACTTCTAGAAACCACTCAATTCCTACCCCTCATTTCTGAACCTCCCCCAAAGCCTCCTTCACAACCTCCTCGCTCACATTCCACAAGCTCCCCGCAAGCTCAGCACTCCTAGCCGTCTCATTAGGCACCGCCAACTTCCCGCCAGGTCCCAAGTAAGCCCCTTTATACACCTCCCCCTTTTCATCCACCTCCTTAGCTGTCGCCGCAAAAAGCGCCGCCGTAGCACCCACTAAAGGTGCCTTACCAAACCACTTAAGCATTAATGCCATCAAAGAAGGCAAAGTCTCTGAAGGACTTGCCGTTCCCTTTTCTTTCGTGAAAGTCAGCCCCGGATCCAAAGAAATTGAGGTAATTTTAATTTTCTCAGCATCAAGTCGTCGTTGAAGTTCAGATGCGAAGAGAATATTGAGGAGTTTGGAGAAGAAATAACGTTTTGCTTGGGCCTTGGTTGCGTTTGCTGAGTCGGGAGAGGAGGGATTAGGTGCGAATGAAATGTTGAGATCGGATTTTTGGGTCATGGTTAGGGAGGTGATGAAGGCGTGGGCGCCGGAAGAGACGGTTACGACGCGGACTGAGGATTTGGGGAGGAGGGAGGTAGAGGTGAGGAGGGGGAGGAGAGCACGGACGAGAGTGAAGTGTCCGATGTGACTGGTTTGTAGGTTAGTATTTGGAATTTGGTGAGTTAAGGAAGGGAAGAGTTACTTGATTGCTACGGAAGTTTCTAATCCATCTTTTGTGAGGACGTATGGTGACCAGGATCGGCATGCATTGTTTACTGGAATTTGTTAGTCTCTCGGCACGATATGATGTCCCACCATATTTTGGATAGTTGACTTACCAAGAATATCCAGTCTTTTCTCTTTTCCAGAAAATATTTCAACTGCTCTCATCACTTCATCAGGCGTCGTAAGATCCAAAGGCAACCAAGTCAATGATCCCTTAATCGTTGATGCCTCATGTGTTGATTTGAATTTCTCAAGAGCAGCTTTAGCTTTAGCTTCTGATCTTGCTCCCATATACACAGTCGCTCCGTTTAAAGCTAGGTGCTCGGCTATTGAGTATCCCATCCCGGTGCTAGAGGATTGTTAGTCAGCTAGAGATCGAAAGGGAAATATAGTAAATACTTTGCTCCTGTTACGATAGCAACTTTCCCTGTGAGATCGGGAATTTGGGTCGTCGGGTCCCATGATTTGGATGAAAAGAGCCCCATTATCGCTTCGGATGAGTTCTTGGCTGAGAAGTCCAAGGTAGTGACTGAAACGAAAGCTGGTTCCGGTGGTCGAGATGGCAAACAGAAGTTTTCTTTGCTCTAGCCGGTCAGGTACCCGGTCAATCGAACTTTGTTGTCTCATTTTCAGCGTCATTTTATCTCCTATATACTTTCCAAAATTATCACAACCCCGTAAGCAATACAACATCTAGCATCTATGTCCCCAATTTGTGAAGTCCATGAAGGCCGAGTCGGCGTTCGCTGTTCCAGCGAATAAGTGTAGATGTTCCGTACAAAGCGCGGTGGGCCAATCAAAGAACGGAGGTCCAATTTTTCGGGTGGCTTGTCGTCCCGACTCGGGGGCTATTCCTCCGCTAGCCAATAGCATTCCTTTATCTATCCGGAGATACCTATATTTTGAATGCCGATAGGGGCGTTGGTATCTCTGTTCAAGGCTACTTGATATACCTTTGCTAGTAAACTGAGTTTCATCGCTAGGTATGAGGACTCGATTATGAGGATTTGTGTAGGGAAGGTATAAGTGGGGCTTTATCCCCACCTTGCATGCTCCATCGCTTCATAGCTTCATAGGCGTTCTCCCCTTTTCTTCTACTCACTATCTCTGAGGTTGAATTTATGTATATCCCTGACGGCCCAATTAGAAGTCTCCTCCATAATGATGCCTTCCTTCAAAACATTGATAGATTCCTTGCCAGGAAATAAGGCGCTTCTATTTTAGGTTGTAAAGCTAGCTAAGAGTACTTGTTTAAATAGTTACCTCGAATAGCTGGCTTTGTGGGTGAGGACTTATCCTGAGTTAAAAGCAAAATTTATTATCTTCTAAGAGTTATGTACTTCTATTACTAGAGCAAAGCTGGGGTCCAGGACAAGTATCGCAGTGTTGAAGGATTTTTAAAACCTTCTTTAGAAACTGGCCTTTTCTGGTCGGCTATGTATAAAATGTGCAGGAAAGACGTTTCCATCTGGCCCTGAGATTGAAGCTTCCTAGAGCTTAGGTATATGTTTGTAATATTATAACAACGAGAAAAGACCTCCCAATGGGACTTCCAAATAATCCTCACATCTGCTAGAGTCTGAGAGGACACCTCAAAGTGCTGCTGTCTACAACTTGTAGAGTCAAGCCAAAGCTCTAAGCTTCGACATAGTTTGGATCGGCGAACGTGAACTAGGTTGCTTTACTACTTTGCCAATTACCAAAACTGAGGCTATAACATACTATAAATAAATATAGAAAGTTGATGTAATATCCACTCTTTCTCCGGGCAATCCACTTAGAGTTGCTCAGCAACGACCGCCCAATTGGCCGACATTGCGGTATGTATTTCTGAATTTGGAACTATTTAGGTCCATTCAATCTACCAACAACCATCATCTAGCTTCCTACTAAAGGATACCAACAATACTGAGATTCATCCCACAATGTCAACCATCACGAATGCACTGGATTTATCCAGCCAACCCTCAGAAAGCCCAAATATGACCACAACATTACAAGGCTCTAGATTTACGTTACGCCGGACACGAAAGAACCCAGAGTTATTAAAAGCCTATGCTAATGGTATGGTAGAAATTTCTGCTAGATATTTTAAGCTCGATTAAACATTTTATAGTGGAAATAAGGATATCACCAGCCACTCCTGAAAAGACCGACGATAGCTCTGGTGCCCCTACCTCGCTAAAGGACGTAAAATCTTCATGCACTGAACGAATGCTAGCCCCGCCAAAGGCGCCTCTCATCTGGAAAGACCCCTGGACAGTAGAGCCTTGGACTGCACAAGAGCTTGCTTCGTTCACGAACGACCAAAGACGCTCGGAAGAATCTAGGGCAGTATTCTCGACACGTCTGCATAAGGCTATCGCTTCCTATCGTCTTAAGCAAGAAACTAGAAATGGAGAACAAGCTGAGATTGATGAACTTAAGCGCTTTGCGACACGCTTGGAAGTCTCAACGTCGTCCCATAATGAGCTTTCATACGCTTCACAAAGATCTACCTAGAAGAAGGAATGGGAAGAAAGGTCTAATGGGGATATGGAGAAAGCTAAATAAGCGAACTTAGGTTTTAGCGGGTTGGGCTAATACCTGCTTATCATATTAGGATTCTGAGAGCTTAGAGTTTGGGGATATATTTTATATTCAGGGGATTGTTTGCTAGAGAGTGGTAGTCTATATTTGTTGCTCGACGTATAGTTCTTTCCTAGGAAGCTAGTCAAATCATAACTATTTTCATAGTTCGGGTTTTCACTCTCTTGACGTGAAAATCTCATGGTTGATTTCAATATTCCAAGTTGGCGCTTTCCAACTTTTGAAGAAAGTAATTGGAACAATCACAAATAATTTTGAGGGATTTGTTCACGAGATAGGAGCGAGGAGGCTTTTTTTTTGGCATAAATAGCGAGCCATAATGAGAATGAGTGTTTTAAGCAGAAGTATAATTCACCCCTAAGTTAAGAGTCTCGATAATATAGTCGAACTAAGCATGGAGAAAGTGATCCAAGCATACTACTTGAAGTCCCTAAGTATTCCTAAGGCTTAAGTATATCTTCATCCCCTATGTCTACAATGATCCTCACTTAGATCAGAAATAAATATTCACTTAAAGAACCAAGTCGATCAATTCACAAAACTTAGGAAACAGAATATTCTCAATTAAGGACTCAAACCTTAAAAATCAATAAGCCTCGAGATAATTGAAGCTTTAAGGTTCTAAAGTTACTTTTATAGATAAAGTTTACTTTTAATATGCATAACCTTAACTTAAGATTTTAAATAAATTATACACTAACCTAACTAACTATCTCTACTCCAAAGAGGCATCTGAAGAAAGGTTCTTCCATAAACTCAAGCTACCCCCCCTCATCTATTCTTGTTTTGAGAACCCACGTATCATACCAAAAACCCCTCTTATCGACGGCAAGATATAACAATACGAATGAGAAATATTCGTCTCTTGATTCCTAGCTATGACATCAAGATCATGCTTATGACTTTCTATGATGCTGGAAACCCATTTTATATCCACAAATAGAGGACAACATAGACCTAAGTCTTGGCTAGCTTGTACTTATTCCCCCCTTGAGCTGTGGAAAGGTGGGGTGGAGAAGAATTTGACAATTGTAAGGAATGGTTAAGAAGTTGAGTAGGCAATACTAGATTGCCGCGTTAGAGATACTTCAATATTAATCCGAGTATGCTAATCACGTTCTTCGACAGGTGTAAATTCTTCGAGATTTACTCTTTGATTATCGCTAAGGGAGAAACTCAAGCTCTCTAGGAAAAGTTTAAGTGGCATAATACGTCAGAATATTTCACAATGATATGGTGTGCGCAAAACAAAATTTTAATGACGGACATTGACTCATATAAATTAGCAGTAAAATTAGAAAGCTATGTTGACACAGGAGCGGAGGTACGGAGATTTTCTATGCGCCAAAAAAAGAGATGGTGAAGTCGGGACCCAAGTTTACAAGATATCCGTTGGATAGAAACTGCATTCATCAACTATCAAACCAAAACTCCTACCAAGGAGCCAGTAACTAATGGCAAATCCGGATAATAGTACGCCAACTCACTTCCCAATATCCCTGGTTGCTCACTTACCAACTCCCACTCCTTCCTCAATGCTCCATCCCTTCCCATAACAGTTGGAACATCATTCGCCACTTTCTCATCTGGAGGCCTCATATCCCAACCAAGGGTACTCACAACCAATCCTAGGATGCTCTTCCTAATATCCTCTTTCACCAGTTTCTCTCCAGCACTACCAACTACACTCGGCTCTTTCTTCTCCTCCCATAGGGCCTCAAAGTCATCCCACTGTTTCACAGAATCCAAACCTTCCTCAAATGTCTCACCCAAGAAAGCAGTTTGTTCGTCCTCAAAGTCCATTAGTTTGACGCCATTCGGATCAACGTCCTCCATCATAGCTGCCGTTGCATCGAAATCTACTACTTGGGATTGACTTAAGTACGGTAGTGGAGCAAATAATCTTATACCCTGACATAATCCCACAGTTGGATCCTCCCCAGCTTCAAGATTCTTTGGCTTGTTTCTAGATCCACCCGAAATCCGAGCAAGAGGGTCATTGTTCGATGTATATTGAGACCACACTGCTTTGGCTGCGTTTTTGATGACTAGTTCTGCTCGGAAACCAGGTACCAGTTTTGCAGGCTTAGTGCCCATATCCCAGATTGTTATATCAAGATGACTAGTAATTGGGACTGTATTATGCATTGCAAATGCGTAAACTGGATTCAAGTCGCTAGGTGGCGTTGTGGTTATTGTTGTAGATGGTACTGGCTTGGTTGGATCCTTTGGGTCAGCTATGCCTGATATTAAAGAAGCAGATGAGAGTGAAAAATCTGTGTCAATTCGAATTTGCAAAGGCCCAGCAAGGACTTTCCATTCAGTATTTGCGCCCGTGTTAGGGAAACTACCATCTGTAGTAGCCTGTGGTTTGACGGGAAAGAGACCAGCTTCGATACTGTATTTGTGCTGAGCTTGCATTGGATTTCCCACAGTGGTTTTATCCGAAGGTGGTGGATCACTATCTGGGCCAGCAGTCCTAATCATATCATAGAACTCGATGAGAGATATCCCTGGAGGATCCTTGAGACCAGAACCAAAGTCGATAGCGAATCCAAAGAACCAGAAATGGACGTAGGCAATTCCCCCAAAAGAGTCAGGCCCCCAAAGTGTGAGGTCTGCGCCGAGAGAGATTGAGACATGAATGTGGACGAACCAGACGTCGATATCGCACTCGATACCAACTGATAAGCGCATCTCAGCTATGAAATAAAAAGGCTTGAAGTTTATGAAGACGTCGAGTGCAATGTCTGCCCATGCATAGACTGGACCGCAATTCAGAGAAATGTGTAGGGATCCACCTGCCATAGCACACTTTGGGGTGACTGCTACGTAGGCGCCGCCTTCGACATGTATGGCATTGCCGACAATAAATTTAAGACCCAACCGAGTGAGGTCTTTTGGATAGTGGTCTGGTGGGGTGTATGCTCGATGATAACCACCAATCGTGACCACCCAATCCCCAGCATGCGAATTTGGCGCAAACCAGGTGTAGAATGAACCACTCCCAGTCAGATGAGCGAAAGGCACATACACATGAGAAGCCGGTGCGAGGGCAGCATCTGCTGCAATGTAACCTTCGATGAAGTTTAGTTCAACTTTGATCAACAGCTCTATGTAGAACAAAGAGAAATCCGGCGGGGCAAGCGGCTCCATTTGGAAGACACCATCAGCCAAAAGGGCAATAATGACACCATTCTGATTCGAGTTGATTTCGACTTCGAACATGAGCACTGCGGTTAGTGTGATGCAGTCAAAGCACGTGATTGTCATTCCCTATGTGAAAATTAGTATCAACATTCTGATTTCGTGAGCAAACTTACAGCAGCAAACCAGCACCCTCCCTCCTTCTTGTATACATAAGGTGGGTCTTGTGCAATGAGAGCATCAAGTACTGTCTTTGGATCACTGCTATCTACTGCAGTATCTGATATCAAGGGAAATTTGTACAGGTCAGCAGCAGCCGGGAGATGGACAAGCGAATTGTAGCCGAAGCCAAGGCGGACTCCCGATATTGTGGCAAATTCGAGAGTAACTAGCGGCCCATCTAGCTTGCCATAACTGCCTGTTGTTAGTTTTCAATGTAGGATAATTGAGGATTAAGGAGAGATTACATGAATACCGATTTGAATTCATGCCCGCTAGGAAATTCGGTTGTGATAGCATACTCTCCAACTGCAAGGACTTTCCAAGCTCTGAATCCAACAGCAATTCCACCTCTATAGCTTTCGACTTGCTGAGTGGGATCTGAGACGATATCGTGGATGAAGACTCCTTTCAATGTCAATGGTGGTTTATCTACTCCAGCTTCTAGGCCATGGATGCTGACACTGATCAGGCCTTTTGTAATGATGTCAGCCAGATTATTGAGTTTGATGTCGCCTTTACCCAGTTCAAGCTCAATGGTGAAGCCAATCACACTGAAAGTTAATGGCCCAAGAACTAGAGTGGCATCAACACCGATGAAGAGGGATTTGTTCTTGTACTGAAGGGATAGGCCAGATAGAGACAAGGGTCCAGCTTTGCCATTTGTATCGCCATTAGAAGCTGGCACTTCTGAGGGGGCTTCAGTGGCCACGGCCTTTACTTGGCCAGCTGATACGAGGTGGGCGCTATTATGAGACCCTCCTGAAGGTGGTGCGGTATTGGCGTTTGGAGTTGAATCCTTGGGATCGGGCTTGAAGATGTGGTCTACGACAACCTTGTCGTTTGCTACCACAATAAAATGATGGCCTGCCTGAAGTACCAAGTCGTCTGGCAGATCTTTGATTCTGGCTTCCTTCACTTGAATTGTAGGAATTCCAATCTCGTCTAAGACTTTATTGATACTTCCGTCATCTAAGGGAGCTGCTGCTGCCCCGACCATTTCTCTGGAAAGGCCTTTGAGGTTTTCATTTACCTGCTCGGGATCATCAACCCACATGTATATGAGATGATCGAAAGGTTGAGGTAGCTGGTTGACCAGCGGTACTTTTTCCAGCAAAGGAATTTGATCGCATGATATTCTCAGCACTCTTTTGATCATTGGAGCTTTGTTGTCTTCACCCTTGCTGCGAAATTGGATAAAGGTCATGTTGAAGTGACCAATCTCTACCCATACGGCAAGAGTCGAGCCACCTTGATCGCTTCCAGTGTAGACCAATTTGATTGGTGCTCTATCAAGGCTCCCGCTAGCGACGACCTCAATTCCACCCACGAAATCAGGCAGACCGTCTCCACTCTTATCCACGATACTGTTGGCGATATCTTTGATACTTGATGTTTGGTCTCCCACTTTCAGAACAGCTTCAAAGGTCCATTTGGTCTCCTTCTTGTTTCCCACCTCGAGCTGAGCAATTTCTTTACTTCGCTCTTTGTCATTCCACTTGACTTTTGCTGCAGTTTCATCATCGGGCTCTAATAATTCTGTGAGGTACTGATAACTGAGATCAAGCTCCAACCCACCAAGTTTGATGACAGCAGTTAGGAAGAATGAAGAAGCCTTTCCACCTTTGTAAGTGTAGAAGATATCCAGTTCGCTAAGCGTGAGCCCGCCGAGAACCTCCAATGCTCCCGAGCTACAATCGTCGTTGAAGAAATAATCGGCGATCAAGGCAACTGAGACTTCTTGGAGGGAGCCTTGTAATGTCCAGCTGTTCACCCCTTCAAGACTTGTATATGCTACCTCAACATCGAGTGTTGCGGTTGCTGCGGTACTATGAACTGGTGCGAGAGAAATTTGAGAAAATATGGAGAGACTTGTTGCAGGCGTTTCTACTCCCGTGGTCTTGTTCTTCTCAACCATTTTCTGGGCAAGTACGGTGATGTAGTCCCACGTAAAACCAGTAGGAGCTTCATCTTTTCCTGCTTCAACAGATGGGGCATCTCTGGTGATTCCCATGTAAAAGGTCACAATTGATCCATGTCTTGTCACTGTCATTCCATCTTTCGGTTTATCCTCATCATAGGTTTCGTAAGCAATCTCAGCGGCGGATATATTGAATGGAATATTACCCAATACTGCTGGCGGTGTTCCATGATTATCGAAAAGTTTCCAGAGACTGATAGAATCGGGAATTTGCTTCCGAGTAATGCCTTGTTGGGAGAGAAGATCATCTGGCAAACCCAAGCGCCAATCCAATTCTGGTCTCCTTTGCCCGTTGACGATAACGTTGTCAGAGAGGATTAGCTGGCCAATAAAAGTTTTTGACTTTGAGTCGTACGTAAAGCCAACAAGAACTGCAGTTGAATCTACATCGGACAAAGTCCAGTCTAAAGCCTGTTAGCTCAAGAAGGTTACAGTATCTCAAGCAATTACACAAATTGTTTATAATTGCTCACTAGGTAAGTATAAATAGGGAAGATGTAAAATGGCTTTACATACTGGCGAGTATTCCGATGCCCCATTCAAGAGGGGAACTAGATGTCGAAATATCTTTCTGGAGATGAACATACCACAAATTCAAGTGCTTGCTGAACAGCTTGGAAAAGAGGTCTGTCTGTCCAGTTGTTGTAGGAATGTCTCCTCTTGCCACACCAGCCGGATTACCAACGGCACTGATAATATCATCGAAAACCTCACTGGTTGGTACAAGGGGTAGGAGATAGAAGTTTTGGTTCGTTGTAGAGAAATCTACAGCCAAACCGAAATTCAGTATTTTTAGCTGGAAGGAAATGGACCACTCGGAGTCTTTGTTGGTACCACTACTATCATAATTGGCGATTTTAGTGGCAGTAATGAGAACTGGGGGTGGGGTAGGTAGATTTAGGTCATCTTTGATTTCCTGGAGTGATTTGCTGAGACCAATTTTCGAGAAAATCCAAGTGATGGCTTTCCCATATGGTGTGTCTTCCCATGCCGTTGCCTCGTCACCTGCAGTTAGGACAAATTGCAGTTTGATGATTACCGAGTAACCTTCAGATGTGGACATACACCATATAGCATTTGGGTTTGGATCTGGTTTGGAAAGGTTATGGACCTGAACCTTAACATTCTTGTTAGGATCGAAGACATCTAGAAATTCTTTAAGTTTTGAGTTCGTGTCGGATATTCCAATTTCTTTCCAAACGCTTAAATCTCCTGAGTCTCCTTGTAAAGGGATATCTTTGATAGTCCCAGATTGTGTCGGTGATAAGACCATCACACCAGCTAGTTTCAAGTCAGTGTAATTATCGTAGGAGGAAAAATTGCGGGTACGGACAGTCAAGCGGATCACCAACCCAAGCATCATTTTTGAGAGATTGATCGGTAAGCTCTCTCTCAAAATAGGTTCCATTTGTTGACGACGAAAACTCAAGTCCCCAGAGCTCCCCACCAACACCACTAACCATTACATCCTTAGGGCCGCTAGTGGTTTGAGGCTGCACATCTTGAGGGTTCAATTTTGCATTCTCTAATATCGATTTCCAAGGCTCTTCGCTGGTGACGGTAGCCGACTGATCGACAGCCTTTACCAAAAAGGGACTTGACACCATGGTGAAGTGATGGCGACCCAGTTATCGTAATCTCAGGACATCAAGTTCTCATCGTACGTGGAGTATCTCTTCACGGTCCGTGTCAGATGTGCAAATACAATTATCCCACCAAGAAACAATCCAGTGCGTGTGGCCCTTTTTGGGGGAGAAATAAATGTTCGATTTTACTAATTGTAATTTAGAAGATTGAGTAACATAGGGAGATAATAGGACGCCTATTTGCGCTATGGAATGTCTTGAATATAATAATATTATAAGTTAGAGGACACTTATGGCTTTAAAGAGCTTAAACATAGTAGTTATCTAAGGGATTTTTACGCCTTTGAATGTTTTAAATTTTTAGTGCTAAATTCGGTCTGTTGCGAAGAAAATCCCTGGATGTTTACTCATTACACCGCACGTAATCCGCCCTTAGAATCCCATTCGAAGGCTCGATAAGAATTTTGTATTTTCCATCAGAATTTGCGGGTTCTCCGGCCCTATTGGCGTATCAAAATCCCGCAATCAGAAACTGGTATTCTCTTGCCAGCTGCAAAAATAAGCAAACCTGCTGATGAGAGTCTTGGCAGGTGTCTCTGCTTAAAGTGGCCTCGAACTGCGGCTGGGATTTTACCCCGCACTTCAAAGGCCGAGCGAAAAATGGTGTTTGAAAAGTCGTGATGACTTCAGATCTGGCTTGTTGTTGGCTACCCCAAAGTCCGTTCAACTATGGCTTGCAGGAGCTGAAAGAAATTATTCTCAGGTCATGGTTTAGCTAATGCAGCCCCTCAGGTGCACCATCTTACAGGGCTGACTTCTTGTCTCACTTCTCGAAAACCCAGGGCAGCAATTCCAGCTACCAAATAAATATACCTTAAAGAAGCAAATTACACCGGGCTTTTACAGTATCCTTGGGCTGTAACTTTTACTATTGGGCACAATCATCTCTTTTACCAAGCGCCTGGGTTCTCGCTCTAAAAGCAGCCTGAACCACTCTGTCAAGGCCTATGTTGAGTCTAGAAAGGGCTGGGCAGGGAGAGGTGCTCCCCCAATCTACCTTAATTGAAGCAGGATGTGAGGCGGATTTCTAAGTTGCATGAAACGTGACCATAGGAAGTTTTCCAAGTGACTCTCATAACATACTGCACTCACTCCATCCAGATATTTACAATTGCCGATGAAAACGAAACTCTAATCCTTTCACCATGTCGGCCATAAGACTCCTAGTAAAGAAAAATATAGCAAAAGCGATTGCACTGTCTGGTGATGAGCCGGCCGAAGATGCTGCTGGAAAACTAGATCCTGGCCACATGGTATGAAATACCACCCGCCGAGACAAAATCTCATTCACTGATTTATTCCAGCGCCTGTACAGTTATTTCAAACCAGCTTTAAGTATAGAAGCCCCTTTTTTCATGCGAAGCACTGAAAAATAACATAACACTTCTTAGAGGGAGGCTTGTATGGCATAGAAGCAAAACAGCATGTGGCCGCAGATGGATGGGATCCACTACCTATCTGGAACTACTCGGGCAAGCAAGTCGACCTTGTGAAAACTCCTCAGCCTGTCTTGAAGCAAGAATTTCAAGTCCAAGCTCCCCAATTCAGTATCGATCCTAAAACCATCAACACTTACTATCCCCCTGCTGGACATCAAGACGAAGGTAGAATTCTGCCTCACATCGTTTTCAATGACCCTCATGTTCCCTGGCTTCGAGAAGCAGGAGTTGCATATAACTTTCTCTCGGATCCAATTGACGTTGATCCAAAGACTAAAGAGGGTCGCAATTTAGTCCCTTGGATGGCTGTAATCTGCTTCGACCCAGAAGAGTTGCTCATATCACAGGGTGAAGCCGCTTCTGTCGGGTTGTATTCCGAAAATGCCCAAACTGGGAGCGACGATCCTACACTAGGAGTAAAGTCTTATAATCCTCAGAAACTTCCTGCCAATGGATCCTATCAGATGACCGTGGGTGAATACTTCAAAAAGATCAAAGCAGAGAATAGAATTTTCTATGAGGCTGGTTACAGGGGTGATGATCAAAAAGCTTCTCAGGACTTGGCTGATTTGAAAAATTCTGTGGACATGACGTCCATAATATTCCCAAAGTTGTCTTTATTAAAAACCATACTTGGGGATAAAAGTGATCCACCTGACAAAGACAGAATATTTGAGGGTCAGAAAGTAGGTTCTGGGATATCCGAACAGATTTTGTGCTAATACTTGTTTTCTAGATGATGTCTCATGTCCGGCACGTGAATACTACCGGATTTCCAGATGCAGGAGTTGAAGAGGAGGGCTTTTTCTCAGTGGTGATTTCCTCACGAACAGGAACTGTTGCAACAGGAACAAAAGATGCTTTTGTCCCATTGACTGGACCAAAACCGCAAATCGTCCATGTAGTATCGTTAGAGCATTACGATTCTACACTAATTGACCCGGCATCTCCAGTGTCCGGTCAAGGAGGTGATCCTAGAGTTGGAATTGTCTCTCTATTCTCCTGGATGTACAATTGCATTCCCGAAGCTGTGAATTTTGTGGACACAATGAAAGCTATTGCTTCTGATATGCAGGTGTTAAAGCCATCGATTGCTGCCCTCGACAATATAGTTTCCACCGAACAAGCAACAACAGCAATGCAGCAAGCAGCAATAATGCTTCACGACCGCCTAAATAAATCATATACACTATCGAGGTGGAGAACAGCAACTGGTGAAGAGAGTGTAGCATTCAACCGAGGGCCTTTAGTTTGTGCACCCACCCCGCTTGTGCCTACGAAGGACCATGTGCAGTGGCCAAAGCTATCAATGACTGGCAAAGATTACCAGATATTTGATAAAGATCTTGGGGTGATGGACTTGACCTATTCGTCTGCATGGTCACTTGGAAAGCTTGCTGCCATCTCCGATTCTCCATTTAACGCTGCTTTACTTCGATTTAGAAGCTTGGTATGGACGAAAGCTGCATCAAACACTCGAATGCAGATTAATCAAATTTCTACAATGGTGAAGATTCTCTCAAAAGCAACAGATGCGATTGATATAGCTCACGGGGTTCAACCAGGGACATTTGGTGGAGGAGTGTCGCGCATCAACCCTCATTCTATAGACTCAGTCGCTCCACCACTTTCTGATTCAACTGTGGCCCCGACTTTCGCCAAGGCAGTACAGCTAACAGTTGATCGATATTCTAGCGATGTTACTGGAAAATCGATATACAATGACTTTCACCTTTCTGAAGCTGCTAATAGTGACTGGGAACTGATTCATGGGTGGATCAGTGATACTCTTTATCTTGCCCATATCCCTGGTATGCCTTGTTATAAATTTCTAAGTAATTACTAATATCCCGTAGCACACTACATGTTTCCAGAACCAAGTCATATTCGAAAACAACCAACTGTTGGGAAGGCTATTGCTCCAAACTTGCCACCAGAAGCTCTGCGTTTCTTTTTCATTGATCATTCGTGGCTTGATGCGTTTATTGATGGTGCATTAAGCTGTGCTAATCATCTGGAGCCAGACTACGACTCGACCCGTCTCAGAATCAAGGAAGTGTATAATTTCTATTTGAGTAACAACATCCATCCATTAGAGGGAGTAACCCCTCCGGTCCCTCGCTTTGGATTTGTATTCCGCTCATCGGTAGTGAAGGCTGTTCCGGATCTCAAAATCACAGTTTCTTGTTGGCTATACGATCTAATATCCAAGACAAATGTTTCCGACACCAATACGCCACCTCGAAATCCTGTCATTCGGTTAACAAAGATGGATGACTTCACCATACTATGCCTCTTAGACTGCTTGCCAGAAGAGATAGAAGAAATCAAGATCGCACAGCCACCTCATCAGCAGCGATATGCAATGGGCCCTTCCCTTCAACCTACCCTGCATGTGGACGCAATGGCTGGAATTAAAGTCACTACAATAATAACCTCAGAACTACAAGTTAAGATGCTCTACACCAATAATGCGCCGCCTGGGAGTGGAGAAGCTGCTATGTGGCCACCATTACCTGGTCCAAACGATACTCCAAAACCACCTACGGATAAAGTTGAACAACCTGGACCTGATGTCCAGAAAGACTATTATGACCCGGTCACGCGACTGATTCATCCGATCGCCATTACTGAGTCAGTTAATAATATCCTTCTTAACTCTAAAGCATACCCAGGAATGTATACCGATCCTGTGCCGAATGCTTGTGTCTTAGGTATGGAACTAAGTGATCCATCGTGTAAGTCTTAATCTTAAATCATACTCTCGAGGTGGCTAAGATGATTTTAGACTGTCTTATTATCACACAAAAACAAAAGTCTCCCTCCGGATTTCCCCAGTGGACTCGACAACTCTGGACTGGAATCTCTCCAGATCCACCCGCACACGAACCCAACGGACCATTATCTCACCCAGATGCAATATCGAATTCTCTGGTCTCAACAAAGCCTGTCGATCCAACAACAATTGTGCTCCCACCACCTACTATACCCAATCCCCATCTTTCTCAAATGCCTGCGCCACCGCGTTTGAATTCTTCTGCAGTGGTGAATCTCCCTCCATTCATCATAACTAAAAGCCCAGGACCAGGGACTATCAAGCAACCCCAGTTCACAATGATCATGCATGTCGATTACCGACCTCCGCCGCCTACACCACTTCTTGCCAATAACAATCAGCTCTGCTTCGCCCCTCTAGACTATCGTAGGTATTCCCACTCAAGTTTGAGTTGAAGACCTTCTGACCTCCCCTTAGTCCCCACTGACACAACCTATCTATATGATTTGATTCTCTCAATTCGGCGCCTTCGCCCGCAGCAATCACCTGACCACCATCTCTCAGAACTTCGCATTGAAATGCCCATCTCACCTGATGATATTGACGCTGCTGACTCCCACAACATCATTCGAGAACCTCTCTTTCCAAAGGGAGGCTACAATGGTCCTGGCGCACGTATGATATCCAACCAACGGTTTGTCCCGACCTGTTATAATACAACCGATGCGTTCAACAGGCCAGTCTTTGGTATTAAGCTCATCCCTCGAAGTGGAAAGCCCGATGCTACTATTCCCCTCCTAGGTGATGGCCGAACAGATAAAATCTCTGTTCGCCTTGGAGAGGTCGAAATTGCTCCTGTGAGACAAAAGCAGTTAGTTAGCATAGCCCAGGTAGATGCTAATGGCAAGGGATTAAACAAAGTTTTGTTAGAGAGGAGAGGTCTGGTTAAACTGAGGTTGGTAGAGACCTATATCATGGCAGATGGCAGTAAAGTAACCATGGTTACGGACGGGGATAGCAAACCCGGAGATCCAAATGTTCCTGTTCCTCTCTTTGCAGTAAAGAAAGAGGGTGGAGACAAGGACTTATTCGGGGTTGACGTATAACAAGATAGTCTGAGCTTCTCTTTAATGGTTGATAAATATCAAGTTAACTACCAAGCCATTACTGTAGTAGCTGAAATTTCACTTGTAATACTATAGTTTCAATCGCATGGCTATACCATATCTCTTTGGCGAACAAATAAGTGAATGATTTTTGTATTCAACTTTTAAGACAAATAGTAATAACAAATGCCCGTTCTAAGATTTCCTTACACTGCTTGATGTTCTAAATTAAATACACTAAAGTCAGACATTTATTTATGTCCCGGAGAGTATGTGAACTGGAAGTTCTTGTATGACAGATAGAATCCTCAAATTATAATCTTAATTACTATATTTTACATTTTCCCATAAAACCAGAATTATGCTTCTCCTGGATGACAAAACTCTCATACAAGTTTCGTGAACCTAGGCTCTCGATATACAAGACCTACTAGCCCCGCACAAGCCAATGCCATAGTCCACTAGATTTTCATCAGGAATCTATTTCCATGATCGATTCTTCGGGGTTTGATAACAAGAATACTCACAGCAACGGTGCAATAAGCACTTAGACCCTTGCCAACAATCCAAGGTGTAGCTCCCAGATCATCCCTGTCATTTTGCACCGCTTGATATGGAGTTGGCGTTGCAATTAGTGTCAGACTTATAACCCCGAAGAATTGGGCAAATACTTGTAATATGACTCCAATGTATAAACACAATTTTGTGAATACGACAATAGGTGGGATGAAGTGGGAGAGCTTATGATGGTTGTGGACTTTATTTCCGTTCGTAGGTTGTTCGGAAGAGGCTTCGAAGGATGGTTGTAGGAAAGAGAATATGTTTAGCGCTGTGAGGGGGAGAAGGAGGATTAGCGACAAAGAGATAAAAACAGAGGCCGCTATTTGAAAGTTGCCAGTGTAGTGAACTGAGATTACTTAGTCAAGAATCCCTTATGTGCAAAGACTTCGGACAAGTATACCATCTTGGCACTCCTGCTCCCCAGCATTTGTGACGCTATTTGGATCGGTATCGTTTGTCTCTACTGCTAGTCGACAACTCGTCTTATTCCAACCATAAGGCTTATAGAACTGGCAATTCGGGATTGTACATGTGACCGGATTCGCAGATGTGTTGAGGACTGGTGTTTCGCATCGATAGAATGGAGACTTTGTCGCAGTGCATATTGGAGTATGCCAGTCTGCTCCCAATCCAGCGGCACCATCAGTGTTGAGGTAGTATTTTTGAAGAGACCATTCGTTGGAAGTTAAGGCTAAGAGGACGAATATGGTAGAGAGCAGGGAGAAAACGAAGGTCAAGATAGTTGCGAGAAGGGTACGGCGGCGCATGGTGATGTTTTGAAGAACGTGACGATGTAAAAATACCTTCTAGTTCTAGAAAATGTATTTTCGCGTGCAAAGATTGGCGTTTGGAACTCTTCGTTGTTTGGCAATTTGAATGCGAACCATTGAGATTGAGGTTTGTTGTATACGAAAGTTTCGAGGCAATACAACAATTGTGCAGTAAGATACTAAGGAAGGATTCGCAGATGTAGTACCTAACTCTCACTGCATGCTTGAAGTATACACACGATGGATAATTAAAAGCTGAGTGTAAATTCAATTGTCTTACTTCAGCTTGTAACACCGAAAAGCAGCGACGGGAGCTGCAAGCCACATAAGCACGGGGTACCAACAGAAACCGCAACCTGCCGCTTTAAGAGCCCTAAATGGTTCTAGGCCGTGAGACGCACCCGATGTTACCACATGTATATCTTAATTCTGGCAGTCCCTGCAGCGTTTCTCTCCTTGGTTGGTGGAGGAAATTGAAGGCTGGATGGTGGTTGGAATTTGCTTCTCAACTAGCTCGCTTAGCGCATGTGACCTTGAACACCAATCAATAATGCAGCCAAGACTACGGAGGTATGTAAGAAATTCAATTTACGAGCGAATCCAGAGAGTTTCACAGGCTCGACCCGTCCCTAGCTGCGGATTCTCCCATGGCCAAGACTCCAACTTCAGCTTAGAAGATGGAGCCAATCTGATTGCCTAGTCTCTAGGTCTAATTCTCTCAGCTGCATTACTTCACCGTCGCCATGCATATCTCATCCAGGAAACCACATTATCCCAGATGCATGCAGCTATATTCCACACTTTACTTGCATGTGAAGTGCTCATACGCTTCACATTTTGATCGATGTCACGTTCCTGAGCTTGACATATGAGATGGCAATGGGTTATTGCGAGAGAATAAGCTAAGGCCGAGGATGGTATTTGCATGACAGCACGTGGCTTCAATCGCGACTCTCAAGAAATTGAGTTATTGAGTCTTCCGCAAAGTAGCCAACCACACTTTATTCCTTAGTGTTCTTTTAATAGCCAAACTTCGACGAGGTGCGTTAGAAGTGCTCACATTATCAGGAACTCAGCTAGGAGATTAGGAAGTACTGCTTTGGTAGTGCAATTCTTGATTCAAGATGTTGGAAAATGTTTGCATTCCGATCAATCTTGATGCATTTATCCTCAACAAACCAGTAGTCGAAACCCAGGGCCCAAAAGTGTTAATTGCTCCGATCACCCAGCCAGACTATGTAGGACTTCGTCTTGACAATTCTGTTATTCAAGTAAGATAGCACAGCCCACATTGGGGTCTTCATACTTCATACTAATTTGTAAAAAGCATGACATATTACCAGCAATTGATTTACACTCTAGTAGACCAGCTGTGGTAAATCCCAGGATATCAAAGGCATACTCAACAGCCATCAAACCGGTAGTTATCAAAGATCCAGAGCCCCCTCTCGATAATGCCGATGGTGGCTCGATAATCGAGTCTCGTCTTGGAGTATATCTCCACTGGTCTCTACCACGCGGCTACAGATCGGGATCCAGTGCTGCCGAGGATACAAATCGGACTGATCCAAACGACACATCGAAAGATGCTCCAAATTTAGCCCCTTCTCAAAATCCGACATTTCGCCTGGTCCCCAATAGATGGCTTGTTGTCCGAATTCTTCGAAGTTACCTTCCTGTGGAGGCTAAACCACCACCTGTAGATGCTTGGATCATTGAGTCCGACAGATTAAGAATTCTGGAAGAGCTTCCTGGTGATTTTGATATTCAAACAGAGGTGACGCCATATGTGATGTATGACGTTAATGCTCCCCCAGGAAATCTTCTCTACAGCCAAGCAGAAAAGTACATCGGATATCGCTCACCCAGTCTCGTTACTGGCAAATACTCGGACTCTGGAGCTGCACATGTTCCTCTTACAGTGATGAACTCTTCAAATCCGGTCTTTGCGGACTATACCATACACAATCCTAATGTTTTTTCCATGAAGGACAATTTCGAATATGAGCCAGGCAAATATCTCACAGAATCATTGTGCGATTACGTTGTCATCGGTTATCATAGTTCAGCTGGAGATGGTCCGTTAGGAGATAGTGCGGTGAATGCTACCCTAAGCTCAAGGCTTGAGAAATTGTTCTGTATTCTGGCAGATGGAACGGGGTTAGAAGGCAGCAGAGATAAGACACCTATTCTCTCTCATGGAGTAATCTACAATGTCAACTACAGCTCCACAGTTCGACCAGATACTCCCGCTGATAATTATGCTGAGAATTTCACCGCTGATATTGCTATGGAGCCAGTGGCTGTGGGAGTGACTCCATTGGACTCAATCCTAACCTTCCTTCACGCACACCGAAATGATACTTCACAGGAGGAGGATATTCTTGGGGCAGGAATAGCCGATACTGCCAAGACAATCCTCGATATGACTGAATTGCTCTATGCTACTCAAGTTGATGACTATGATTCACGGATCAAGGCTGCAGATTTGGTTTCCGGCCAAAGTTTTAGCACAACTCTAGGAGGTTTCTTATGGCATTACGACAAGAAAAAGGAGAAAGATGGCCCCCCTCAACCACCAAATTCGAAAGAAAAAGATTCTGCAGGTATGACTGAGCTAGATTATCTCAATGAGCTGAATGAATTTCAATCACAACTCGATATCACCGAAAGAATATTGCGCATTAGTCAATGGTCACTGTTTGCCGAGTTCTTCAAATATTGTTCCGATGCCAATAATGGTATCCTATCAAGGAGGACACAGTATCTCAACAAAATGCTGGATTTATACGGCAGAGAGCTCACAGGAACGAATGGGCAACAATCACCTCCAGCAAGCGTTATGCGTGCACTTTTGGACATGAAGCAGAGATTGGAGACTGACATCACTAACATCACATCTCCCACAGCTCCCGCAAAACCAAAGATCATTGCAAAGAAAGTTGCCAATGATGCCTTCAGGCAGAGAACAGATCCTACTCTCATGATCGCCGGTATCGATTCTGGATGGCCTGCTGCATTTCTTGATCTCTTAGAAGTCCGGTTTGACAGCCAGCTTCCACAAGTTCCCTCAAATCCAAATCCCCATGTCGATATGACAGTGATACTAGCAAATCTGATCTTGCCACCATCCGCCGGTGATATTAAGGCTACCATAACAAAATTGCTTTACGAGGCGGCGCTTGGTTCACAGAAGACTGACATTGGTTTCAAACACTGGACAAGCCAACCTTTTTGTCCCATTTTTGTCGAATGGGAGGCAATGTTTTACAATATCGATGCATCTCAATGGGCAGTTGGGCTTGGAAGTTCCCCCATGAGTAATAATAATCAAAAGCAAATCCGATACATCAACCCCAAACCGCTCCACGAATCGCCAAATCTAGCCGATCAGGATACTCGCGCTGTTTCTGGTCGAATTCTTGTCTTACCTCAGCCATCATTTGCTTTGGCAGCCGTTGTGAGGCAAGTTCTAGATGTTGCCGGAGTACATGTCCCGGACGCTCTGCAAGGAACAAAGACGAATCCCGATGGAACAGAATCTTTAAATGGAAGACTGGATCCAACAAAAGTTGCAAACTTTTCGAAAAGGGTCGAAGCCTTAAAGTTCATCAGTGGAGATTTGACAGGATTCACCGACTCTTTATTGACATTGGCGGTGGGCTCTCATGTCAAACCCAACGTAAGAGAGCAAGGCCAAGCCATCAAAGCGCTCGCTGAAGCAATAGATATTGGTGCTAAGCTTGGACTTACCATTCCTGGTTTAATGGAAGATATGATTAAGAAAATGGACAGCGAGACAGCTAAAACCCCGTTTGGCACTCTTCAGGACTTCGAGGGAAGCAAATTTCAACCTTTCAAAGGTGTACAGCATGGGCAACTAGGTAATCACAATACTACTTAAGTTCAGGGAAGATACTCACAGAAAGTAGTTATCACTAAATTAATAATAGTGGACAAATTTGGCCAAGCTATTGCATGTCCTCTTCCAACTCGAAAGCCAAGAGTACCTCCTAGTGTTCCAAACTTCCCAATACACCCCTGCATTGCTGATCAACTATGTCCAACACTACTTCCAGACAACACTCTCAACACAGTATTTAGTGTTCACGATGCGCCTACAACTTCAGGCATGGTTTTGAGTCCGTTCATTCAAATTACTCCAGCAATCAACCAAAACGCAAGGATCAATACAGCCTTCTTGGTTCCAGAATTGAACACAAGCGGAAAACCATCCTCTCCATGGAGAGTGATCAATGATTGGGACAATCCCATCTTCGGCTGTATGCTTCCAACTCACTTATCATAAATACAACTAACTAAGCTATGCAGGGATTGTAGTAAATTACCCCGACTCTTCTCTTCAATTCTTCACCGGCTCCGGCATCTTCTATACCTCACTCAGGTTTGGAGGACCCACAGGCACAATAACAGGCCACCAGTGGGCCCCATTCGCCACTCCACCTTCATCCGAAGCGTCTTCTCTCGTTTCTCAACAGCTAATTGATCTCATCTCCAAAATGCAGGCCTCTCCTACAAACAATACAGAACAAGCACAAGAATATCTTCGGGCAATATGGGCAATGATAAATGGCGCAATAGAGAACATGCCGTTTCCACCATCTCAGTATTCCGCGTATGCCAATGCTATTGTGGGCAAGCCTCTAGCATTGGTTAATGTTGGGTGGAGCCTAGAATTAGCAGAACCGCCGTTTAAGGCACAGCACACCTTGGGGCAGCAGCCACCACCTGGATATGAGGAGCAGATGATGTATAGCTATAAGTTCCCAGTTAAGATTGGCGATGTATAATTTATCCCCTATCTAAAGCCCCATGGGTCTAATTGCTAACTGAAAGAAAGTATGAACGACCTTTCGATAGCGTAGTTTGCTATTGGGACACAGATGGCAATCTTCCAACCTCAACTGGTACAACAACTTTCTCAAAAGTCTACACATACCCCTACCCTGACTCCACAACTCCCACTTCCGCAAACGTAGTCGATCCTCGAACCATGATTGAACCAGATACTTTCCCAGCACTGACACCCTACTTCATCGACCCCACAAAACTAGATGGTAACAAAAGTCTCACGCAAGCTAAAGCTGAAATGTTCTTGGTGAAAAGTTTGTTGATCGATCCATATACCCCACTTCACATTTATAGCGCTGTACTACCGATAATGAGTTTGAAATTGCCGGGGTGGACACTGGAGGGAGCGATGAGGAATATGAGTATGTCTCTCCAAATAGCTATTTTGGATTCGTCTCAAGACCAGATAAAAGGTTATGGCAAGAAGTAATAGCGCTAACTTTGAGTCTATAGCTGCATTCTTCACCCTTGGTCCTCTATTAGTAACGAAAGATGTCCCAAAAGAATACGATGCGACCAAAGTCCTGCATGCAGATAACTGGATCACAACTCAAGATCAATCAGACCCAACCAAGAATGAAGATGCATTTCCAATCAAACTGCCCATTGCGGGTGGAAAAGGGTTAGTTCTTCTTATCTCTGCCTTGAAACTCGTTTCCTCTAGTACTCGTAATCCATTATCTACTCACTATATCTCCAATCATAAAGAAGGGTACTCAATTACTAATTTGAAAATACAGAATGTGGAACTGGCTACAACCCTACCAGTCTCCACCATCAATCACCGCTTCGAGTCCCTCGAGGCCACTTTATAATGCGCTTCAAGTTGGACAAGAGAGTGGAAACCTACGGGATGACCCGGCACCATATACTTTCCTTGAAGGCTTTCTGCAATTAGCCAGACCCATCATCGATAAAACAGACATCCAATAGTATGGCAGAGATCTCGAAAATATTGAAAAAAAATTATCCTAATACCAGACGATCTTAATGTCGAAAATTCGGGTGCATTTGACAGCCAGATTGCGAACTCGCTTAATTTGTAAAGTGGAGGTTGCGCCTTTGGTAGAGTGCGAAATCGAAGTACGATGTTATCCTTCCTTCAATATATGACTATATAGCAAATGGGTTAATGATAAACAAGAGAATTAACAATTGAGTCAGTGCATAATTCTTCTAGTCCCTAGAGGCTTAACTCCCATACGTTCATACTTAAGTGTTGCACGTTTGTGCAAGTTATAGTGCAAATAATATTCAAGGACAGTCGGTTATTCAGAGGTCCGAGCTAGTTCTTATACGTATCGAGTAGCTTTGATGTTGGGTAAAATCCCTGGCCCAACAGTGAAACATTTTTTAAACTCCCTAGCAAGAGCCAAATCATTATTGATGCTATCGAATTCACTGAAAATGGTTTCAAACACTTAAAAAATTGTATATTTCCTCCCTGCTTACCCTATTCACAGAATATTCCCATCCCCACTTACAAAAAAGCAGCCTACCCACGCTCCTCGCTTACTAATATCTCCCCAATCTTATGTATCTCCCATCGATCAAAGAAACTCCTCCCTCTCATGCACCTCCATTTCTAGTTCATCAATCCCCTCACTACTATGATTTCTCAACCTTTCCAAAATATGTGCCCACTGAAAGTATCTCCTAATCATATTAAGATAATACCATATCAGAAGAAGGCAACCAAAGGTTGAAAGAGCTATAATTGTCTGAAATATCTCAAGCATTGAACTATAAATTTGTGGCTCAAAGAGTTTCATTGAATATTGTAAGGATGGTTTTGCTAGTACGATTTTGTAGTTGATTTACTGCAAAGACAAAATTTGGGTGGTGTGTTATAAGCACAAAGAGTGTAGTAGTCATAGATCTGATGACTATGCAAATGTAGTTAGCAATATAATCCCCGACTCTCTGTATGACTCTTAAATAATTACAATACATAATTAATAGATTACTCCAACAATATTCCTTGAACAAAACACGAGTAATATCTGTCATTTCTAAATGACTGAATAGATGGGACAGTTGGTGACATTTCTGGTCGTACGCATACGGTATGCATGATAAACCTCCAAGACTTCGGCCTCACTGTGGTAGCTCAAGGCTTTAACACTTGTATCATTAACAAATATTACTTTTAGCTATTAAATCAATTCTAATCACCTATTTATTCTGAGGAAAATAAATGCAATTCTGGAGTTCCTTCCAAATTAAGTCAGGATTTATGGTAAGACAACACCCAAACACTTACTCATCCGATTCCTAGTGTCTCTTTTTAGAGGATCCCGAGGGTAATACATCTAAATAGGTTGGAGAAAGTCTGTACATAATCCCCTTCCCAAACGCCCTTACTCAACCCTCCTCCCAAATTATACACCACCCGCCCCTCAAGCTTGCGCAACCCCACCCACTAGCCATCCAACCATACCACATACTCATTATAGCCATTAGGAGCCATCAGTATCTCAAAGTACAAATAACGATAAGCTAAAAAGTGGTTTGCTCATGAGTCTTTTTATGCTGTTTGTTGTATTAATTGGGGAAAGTTGGCAATGTTGGCTTAGACTCTTTGAATAGATTGTGGAATCACATAGTAACAATATGCTAAGAATGAGTGCTAGAAGAGCCATTCCAATAGAAAATGCATATGGGCATCAAGGAAGTCTCCTAGCCACGGCAGAATTATTCATAGCAAAACCATCACATGACAATATCTATCTTCTAAAGGAAGGCATCAAAATGAAGAAGCTCAATCAATCAATGGAAATGGTTCTTAAACATCGTATTTTCTATAGAAAATGAAACCAAACAAAGAGGGGGTCTTATAGCACCCAAAACAAAAACCCCCTAAACGGATTGAGCGAAAGTGCAAACATACACTCAACCCAGCCAGCCAGGTATTCTCTCACATCCATTTAATTCTCCCTACTACCCTTAAGAAATTCTTCACCGGAAATTCAAGCCTTCTCTCTCCATCCACACAGCCCACTCCTCCCCACGATCCCCTTAGCCAAAGCCTCGATACTCCCACTACTCAACAACTTTAAAACCTGCAAATTAACTTCAAACTCCCTCGTAATCCAATTCCTAACTTCAATCTCCACCAAACTATTTAAAGCATAATGACTCAAACTCTTTAAAACATCCATATCACCTTTCTCCAATATCAACAACCCAGGTAATTTATCCAATAATCCTCTGCAAACGACATCTACAGCTTCTTCATTTTTGGAGGAGAGAATGGAATGATAGGAGATTTGTAAGGGGTTATTAGAATTGGTTGTTTCGAGGTAGGCTTTTAGAAGTGTGGAGAATTTGGCATTGGAAGACCAGAAGGGGAGGGAGGTGATGAGTTGAAGTCCGGTGAGGATATTGTAACCAAGGTGGAAGGTCACAAATAGAACTGGAATAGATACTGAAAAGGGTGTATGCAACGAAATGAAAAGTAACTTCAATGATACAACTGTAGGATAATAGGAATATGTGTAGGTGAGAATATATTTTTAGACTTAGCTACCCTTTCCCCTAAGAGGGAGAGAGGGAAAGTTATATATATGACCCTTATGCCTGCTCCACTTATTCATCTATTAAATAACAAGTCAGGAACTTCCTTATTCTCATCCCTTCATACTAGTACAATTTTACGGTCTTGTAGATTTTGCTTACAATATGGTCGTTGCAGCTACGTTTTGAAACTCCTGTTATTGTGACAGAGAGGAGAGCCAATACTTCCGCTTCGCAAATTGTATCGCTGCCTAAGTTTCAACTTACTTTTGCAACTGCAGCGGCATTTTCGACAAGGCATCCACTGTCGCAGACAGCGGTGAGATCAACTGATGTTCCAGATAATGAGAGAGTGTATCGGTGTTGGATAAGTGCATTTAGATAGTTAGGCTATTCAGTATTGCAAGCGTATAAGAGATGAGAGGCCGTGGGCAAGTTTCAACCAGAGCATTAAAACATGAAAGAAGGAAAACTGTAAGACACCAAACGCCGGCGTGGAGTTGAAATAGAGTTTCTTTGCGGCGGTGGCTTGGGTGGGCTTGCATGGCGATGACTCAGCAAGCAACCAACAACCAGCAAACACCAGACAGTTCTCCCGCAACATAGCCACTCTGACCAAGTCGTTGTATTACTGAAACCCTATCAGCAAGCCATGCTCACTTTCTCGATTCCAACGCATCTGAAATGCAAGCAGGCTGTTCCAATATAGATCCGCTAGAATGAGGATTGGTATTCAGCCTTCGACCAAGATCTTTGATTGTCCCGTTCTAACAAGGTCGAAAATCACCGATCAAATCACCGGTGTGAGGTAGCCATGAACATCTTGACCCCGGCGCAATCTTATCCCCTCGAAATCTACTCTCTCAGATGTGAGATGGTAGGGGCATAGCCTGGATCACACAATAAGTGCTAATGGCAAGATTAGCTTCCTTCGCTATACACGCAGTCCCCTTTGCTAGGCTTATCTCGCTATTTAATTTCTGGGGACAAAATTTTTAAGATTAGATTAATTTTTGGTGTTTTATGTTTATACTCCTGGCAATGGATGTCGGAATCAGCTACTACATGCTGGGGTGGTCTTCAAACACTGTTTCCTTCGTAAGTAACTCTATTTATATACAGCAAGTAAATACCTTATATAAAACATCAGAACATCACAGCAAGCTATCGACAAGAATACTTCTAAAATATACTCAAAAACCCTATTTCCTACCGCGACTGCCCCGAAAACTCAACTAAAGCATCACCTCCCTCATGGCTACTGATCCCACACAACTCCAACAGCTCCTCGGCCTAAACATGGCCATACTCCTCATCTCCATCATCCTCTCCTTCTTCTTTGGATTTAAATTAACCCTCTAAAATCTCTTCACCGCCATGTCCATTATTTATCTTGCTGGCTTCGTGAGACTGCGATATGAAACCCAACTTGAGAAAATGAACTAGGAAGTTTTCAAGGAAAGTAGTAAGTTTGCGACGGAGAGTATATGCGCTTTGGAAGGTTGAGTATGTTTATTTTCGCGATGTGTGATAGTGTTATTATACCTTGTATTGCTTTTGTCTTATGGTAAGTCATTTCGCTAATAAGTTTTTAAAAAATGTTGCTGATTGAGCTTAAGGTATGGAAGTCAGCTTCTGGCTAGTCACGAACATGCGCCATTTAAGTATTGTAAGCCTTATCTCTCCCTTGGTCAAAACCATTAACCATGATAAGTGGTGGTATAACTCGCAGTCGTTTAAGGAAGTACTTCAGCAGGGCAATCTCTGAGTTTTGGTCCAAGTAATCTTCCTTGACCTGAACAGCTAAGGTTGTTGACCAGATTCCATTACTAACATCATAAGAGCAGATATTGCATAAAATTTTGCAGGTGCAACAAGATTCAAGCAAGCTCCTAGCTGGCACTGGTATAGTTTCCTCTTCGGAATGTGATATTGAGGATCTACCGAGTAGTGAGAAGGGGGTCAAGGAAGCGGCAAAGCCAGTATAATTTCCCTCCTGGAGCGCTTCTACACCCCAACTAATGGACAAATACTCTTCAACTCAACGCCGATAAATGAAACTTCCCTCCCTTCCAACCATTTACACTATTCTTATTCTCCTAAGAATTGTCCCTCTTCTCTAGCACCATAAAAGAGAACATTCTTCTCGGAGTATATGAAGATGAAATAACCGATGCTCGTCTCCACTCAATATACCAAGAAGCCGAACTCCACAATTTCATAGTGAGTTTACCAGAAGGCTACGAAGCATCTGTAAGTATTCTCTATACAAAATTTTTCTCCTATTTCCACATTCTACTATCCCAACTAACCCCACTCAGATCTACACTACGGGAACCTCCTTGTCCGGAGGCCAACGCTAACGTCTCTCTAGAGCCCGTTCTCTAATTCGCAACCCCTCCCTTCTTCTCCTCGAGGAATCAACCTCAGCATTAGATTCCGAAACTGAAGCTTCTATTCAGAATATTTTGTTTAAGAAGAAGAATGGGAAGACCACCGTAACAGTTGCACGTAGATTAGCAACGGTGCAGAATGCGGACGTTATTTTTATAGTTCATGGGGTTCGTTGGCAGGGATGGGGGGTCTTTGAGCTTCAGATATTGATCGCTAACTTCTTGGATAGTGCCAGGCACAAGCTTTGGGTCGGTAAAAATGGAGCAGAAGTTAGTAAATAGGTTGAATAGATTTAGGAAGCTATAGTAAATCATATTAAATAACACGAAGGAGTCTGTTGAAGAAATCATATATATTTAAAGCAAGCTATCTGTCTTTGTGACCACTGCACGATCTTCTATTGTTCCGTTTCCTGTACTACGCCTAAACGCCAAACAACTCCAACCTTCTACCCAAAACGAGTGTACAGTCTCCTCACCACTTCCTTCTCCACCTCTTATTCTATAAATAATTTACACAGCATTTCCATTAATTGTTACCGCATTGGACCCATCAATACCCATTGTTCCATATGGAGCCACTTGTGCAAGTGCCTTATCCATGGGTCTCTTCACAACCTTTGGAACCTTACCAAGCAGCTCTGTCATCGCCACTGTCATAGCACTAATCATTTCCTGCTCCGTAGTTGTGAGCTCTGCGGTCCAACCACTGGGCAATCCTTCAGTCAAACTAGGAACACTTAACCAACCGTTCATGCTCGATAATTTCGCCTCCTTAACTTTCGCTTCAAACGCAGCCCATTCTGCCTTCATGGTGGCAGGTGATGCGCTGGCGTGTAAAAGGAATCTGGAATTGCCAGATGTCGCAGATGGTTTACCGGTAACACCAACACCAAGACAAGTTACAAGTCCCGAGGTCCAAAGACCCATCGGAATTTGCCCATAAGCTCCCATTTTCCCCATTGCAATATTGTCGTGAAGAGGTGGTGGAGTGTTGTAGGCTCTTCTGGCGAGCTTTTTGCCAGCGCAGAGTTTAGCTAGTGCGGCGAGAGTTGCTGGCGAGCCTTTGATTTTGGCGAAGGCCGCGTTCGCTTTGGCGCCTCGAGCTTCGAGGGTTTCGAGACCAGACTCGACTGGGACGGCGATTGTTGAGGTGAGGAAGGAGGCACTGAGGAGGAAGCTGAGGAGATATTTGGTGAACTGCATGGTGGATGTTTTCAAGGGGTTGTATCGAGAGTAGCTATGCTTCTTCAATTGAGAATTGAAAACGTGAAGGACTTGTTGGTTTTTGGAAGTGTTGTTAGAGACTTTATTTGAAGATTGTGAAGATGATAAAATAGAACACTCAACCTACTCTTCATCGCACCTTTATACCTCTTCCTATAATCTTACCTATCCTCAAATCTTCCTTCGAGTATTTTTAAAATTATCAACAGCCTCAGTAGGAACATTCATAGCATACAGGAGAGGATCCTAGGAACGAGGAAGATGAACCGCCCTCTTGGAAAAGGATTTCAGGATTGTCCAAGACCTGGCTATTGAGGAGGATGTGGGGATCTCCATATCCATCCTCACACTTCGAATTTTCAGTTGTATCTATTCCTAGATCTCACTAAAATCCATTACGTACCTCACCAGTAGTAAAGGTCCCGGATGGCGCAAATGCGGCTCTATTCATCCGTCAAGCATGCGAATAAAAGTATAGTATGGAATTTTCTGGCTTGGGAGTGGATCGGAAAAATACGTGAGGGCTGTGGTAAACAGGGGATGTTTCTCAGGTGGCCCCTTTCCACTCTAGTATTTCATGTCAGCATCCGGTTAGCTATGATGCTCTCATTTCTATCAATATACCTGCTGAAGGATGGCACACGATGGAATCCCAAATGTGGGCAGTACCAAAGCCATCAGGCCTTGGTCGGAGTTCAAGGAGTCTCCAGATACGTTTCCCGACGCCTATCTCAGAGGCACATTGTCCACGCCACCACCGAGTTGCACATACAGATGAATACCCTGGTAGATTGAGGGATCATACAAAGGATATTCCTGCTGACCACGAGATAGTCGCAAATATACCTCAGTCGAGGGTGATTGGAGGAGGTAATATACTGGGAGGGAGATCGGCAAGGCCTCTTTTCCAATGGCAACATCTGTGCCTTCACGATGATTTCCATGAGGCTAGGAATGAAGGAGTAGCTACACCAATTCTTCTGCAGCGGTACAATTCATGTATTTACACCCGTAACACTAAACGGGACAGACTTTGGTAGATATCAAGTTACTGTGGCCAATTAAACATTTCCAACCAACTGCCCTAGTTAACCTTTGGGACAAACACTTACCTAATAGAGTTAACCTACGATGGTTACCACCCCGCAACTCTCTAGCCTGCGGTCGCTCCCCAGTGGGTGCATGGGTGTTTTCCGTGGCTGCTACCCGGAAGACAGGAGTCTTCCGGCCGGGTTCGTTTAAGCGCTCCGGTTCACCGGTATGCGCGGAGGCACAGCTTTTGGCTGTGCCATTCCCAGAAAAGAGTCTTCCCCAGTCAGGATAGGATGTTTCGGATTCGTTTATGCCTACCTTCACAAGGAGCATATGAATGAGGAGTCGGCCTTGGTCGCCAGGGTCCACGAACGAGCCCTCAATCCTCAGCCATTGTCTTTCGGCTAATCGCACTCCAGGCAGTAGCCGTGATTACCTTCTTCGAACTCTCCCACTTAGGTTCTCATCCAAATGTAAGGTGCCATTGCATTTTTCAATCCAGATCTTCTTTTTAAGCACCGCCCTTCGCAAACCTGGGAGTTCTTCTGTCTCTGTTCCCTCGTACCATCTCCTGACCTCAGGACAGCTCCGTGACTCAGGCCACTCATCAACGCCTGCCCAGCAATTATGACACCACAACCAAAGTTACAAATCTACAATCCTCTCCTGAATACTTCCGATGACTTGCTAAGCCTGGGTGGCTTCTCTAGCCTGCCAAAGGAACTTCGTTTAAAAATATGGCGATACTCCCTGGAACACGAGCGCATCATCACAATTGGTGTCGAGTCTCAGAGAGCAATGCCAAGCCTTGAGACAGCCAATGGCAGCGAGCCATATACCGTCTATGTCGAAGGTTATCAAGTCCTGAGCAAACTGTTCCGAGTCAATAGTGAATCAAGACAGGCGGCAATGGAATTTTACCGAGTCCATCTTCCCTGCCACTTTAGACGTGTAGACGGCGAAATTTTCGACGAAGAGACAACCAGGCCTGGCATTCTTCACTTCAGCCCGGAATATGATTTCCTTTACATCAGCTACGCGAGTTGGGGCGCAAAAGACACTCTTATCGGCTTTCTACATAAGTTTAAAACGAAATACGATCCACGCGGGATTGGTCTTCTTAACCTCGCCATTTCCATCAATACTATTAACGGGAACGACCTTTCCCGGTTGAACCCCTCAGACATTGAACCAGAGGTCTTGGCCGGCTTTACTGAGACTCTAACCCAACTACGTGAGGTCTTCGTAGTTCAAAAGGCGAGAAATGGTCGATTAATCTTAGGTTCACTAAGTGGAATGCCATCTGCCCCGCTTGATTTTAATCGATCCCTCCCGATCATGGCTATGGCACCTACTTTCGAGCGGCAAAAGAGGGACCCGCGAGAGATAACCGAGGACTTGAAAAAGATCTACCAGTCAAGCTTTTACGAAGGATGGACTTTCCAGGCTTGGAATGAATTGCTCCAAAAGTGGGGGGTCGATTCACCGCAAGCAGACTGCCAATTCCTACTTACACACGAACCGTGGAAAGATGATTACGTCTCTAACCGTGAGGATGCAAATAGATTCCTTAAAAAAGAGAATGATATATGGACGAAAGGACCCGAAGCTGTTGAACAGGAAAGAGTTGAAGCAGAAATCGAAGCAGGAACTTACAAACCTTCTCCATTCTTCAAATATTCCAAGAAAACCACATTTCCCGCAGGGTCAAATCCAATTGGTGCGAAAAGCGAGAGGTATAAGAACGAAGACCTGGAGAATGCTATAAAGCCAGCGTTTGGCTTCTGGCTGTTTCCTGCTGGGGTTGTTGATGCCATTGCGAGGAATGGCAACCTTTCGACTCCTTTGGACTTGACAGAGTATTGGCCAGGCTTGGCTTTGGCAAGCTTGCCATGAATAGCTAGGTCGTCTTGTTTTTAAGCAAAAGAGTACTTAGACTTCATGATATGTTTCACTGTATTGGCTAAGCTTACCGTCTATACATCTAAGAACTATAATTGCTCCTGTCTCGATATACTTCCTATTCTTCTTCAGTTTTGGATGTATTTTGAAAATATGGTTTCCACGCTTTTCCCGTTACACTCCCTTCAAGTAAATATCCGCTCCCGTTGGATACTAAATCTCAAAATGCATTATATCACGTGATTGATTTGTGGATATATGATGATAAGAAAGGCAGCCGCGAAATAATCATCGCATTATGAGCCTCTTATATCAGGATGATAGGTTTCTGAAGATTCACCCCCAAAAGAATTCTACCTGTTATTTCGCGCCAATACTCTGCTCACCCCTCTCACCTAGGATATAGTCATCCCAAGTTGCGCTATAATTAAGAGCGTTAATTCAGAGTGAGATGGATTCGGGGGCTAGAATCAGCTCGAGAAGGTCAGCTGGGATTTGAAGACATTAACCCTACAACTCGAAGAAAAAATAAGGGGATATTCGCGATATTTGGAGTATTATCTATAATCTGGGAGGTTTTTAGAATTTCTGTCACAAAAAGCATGGGCATGATCATGTGATCATTCTTATGTAATGCTCGCTTATGTGCGAGCCCCTGTATATATAGCCGTGCTCTTTATCTCACATTAAAAAGGATTCAAGCATCTATTCAATGCATTTTACGCTCACCTTCTCCCTCCCACGAGAGCTCGCTACATTTGTGCACTATATTTCGTGACAATTTCATAAGGACTTCAAAAAATCGAGAAAATTTTAGTAGAGTTGGCGTGGGCGGTTGGGGGGTTTGGGGGGTGAACCATCAGTTACGCTACCAAGTGCCAATACACAATAAACGATTACATTGCCGATCTAAGAAAGCCCACAAGTCTGCGCGTTCTCTGAAGACATCCACGCGTGTCTAATGAGTATAAGCTGCCGAGGTAGTTTGCTACTATTATCTTTAGGAACTAGTCGATGCTTTAACAGACTAACAAACTTATCTTGTGTAATATCGATTGACACCCCAAAGAGAAATTTTCTACGCCCAGACCAAGATTCGAACTAAGGACCTCTGTTGTGTTAAGATCGCGCTGAATATGATAATAAGCATCTACATATCGACCTAAGGCGTCCTAAGGTCATAGCCGCTATCGCTTTCACCTTCGACTTATACTTGCTTAGCGTAACTCACCCAAACCTGCCGGTAAAGCAGCTCTACTTACCTTTCCGAATAGAAATAGATTTTCTTTATGTTAGGATTGGCGTGTAGTAATCTCCTGTTCTTATTAGACTATAAAACTTACGCTAGTGTAATAAAGCATGATTTCGTTCTATTAGTATACACGTGTCCTATAAAGCTTATGTATAATCTTAATTAAAAACCCCTAGCACAGTTTATGTTACCTATATTAACAATAATATTATAAATGGGATCTCGGCCTTTAGTTCTCGGCTCGTCTTTTCGTCTTTACCGTTAGTTAATAGTTGACGTTAGCTATAGCAACGGGGGTAACGGGGATAATGCTGGCCGACGATTATCAGCGAACAAGTCCTACAGCCTATTTAACGACAACCTGACTCTACGAGAACGAGTCGTTGTAGGTCATTATTAATACAATAAAACTTCCACTGAGAATGTAGAGAAAATCAATCTTCGATCTTTCTTTTTGGAAGGATCTTCTGAACTTCCCCCCGATTAAGACTCTCCAGCAGCCGTAGTTTACGAGTCGACGTCGTTTTAGAGTTTGGTTCTCGGGCTGGATCGTGAGCTGACTTCTTTCCAATAAGGCAAGTCCGAGCGTTAGAAGTCCGACGAAATCTCCTAACTCAGCTTTGCTTTCGTAACATGTCCTATGGAGCCTAAAAAAGCAGCGGCTTAGAGAACTATTTTCAAGTTTAAAAAAGGTCACAGATGCTAGCTATCTTAACCGCAATCGAATAAGCGAGAGATCTCATAGCCCATCTGATCACCTTGGCTTGACGGCATGTCCCCGGCGGACCGGTTCCCCCGCAATATTCCAGAGCTCCGCATGTCAAGGGTAGTTCTTATTCGGTGCGAGGTACCGAGTGCTTGCAACCATAGAAGCGCATACAAGGTTCAAATAGGGGGGACAACGATTTTTTATTTTTCCTTTCGCGGGGTAGCAGGATCTAGGCCAGCAATCGGTGTATTGAATTACACTTACGAAACGAAGAACAGGAAAGATTTAAGAATTGCTATAATATGCGGAGAATTCGGGAAATTTTAATACGTAACTTCTATTTTCAGATATATTTATAATACTCACAGGATTAATATCGGGATGCTCTAGATCATCTAGTGTCAGTGCCAAGCCTTGTCAAAAGCTTCATCAACAACCCCGGCGCGGATCTCGATCCTGACAGGGGCTTTCAAGGCACCACTTTATATTGTCTCCTATAGTTCCCACCGATTAAACGCCAACAAATCCTCCAGGCCACCAGAAATTTATCCAGATTGTCAACACATAACCTTGCTTAGAGGGATTACGTTGCCATTTGAGATGGAGCCCCTCTTGTTTCAAGCAATCACTACGGGTATCTCTTCCGATTCCAGCGTGTAAGATCATGCGGTTCCCCCTGTGGGATCTGCGGGGAAAAAATCTTTATTGAAATTAGAGTTCATTTGTTTTTCCATCCAATATAAGTCCTCGTCCCACCTACGAAATTTCCTTTCTCACTTGCGGAAGTATCGTCGAAAATATTCCAAGATGCGGTTCCACGTGATTACTCTCCTCAGCGTTTTCTCTTTATCATCAATAGTTTCTGCCCAGCTAGCTGGATCAGACTATCCGATTGGTCCACTCACCACTTCAAGTGCGAAGTGGGCAAAGAAAGTTTGCGACGTTACAAAATATGGTGCAGTGGCTGATGGATCAACGGACATAGGCCCTCCTCTCCTTGCTGCTTTCAATGCTTGCAAAAGTGGAGGTGTCGGTAAGCTTGTCCCTACCATTTTAGGGGGAAGATTCTAATATTTCTAGTCAATGTTCCATTGGGAACTTATGCTATGGCTACCTGGGTCACGTTAGATGGTGGTTCAGGTTGGGCAATTAATCTTGAGGGTGTTATTCTCCGGACAGGGTGAGGACCAGTAGACTAAATATTGACTGGATTACAAGCTAATAGTTCTCAGCACTGCTGGTGGCCACATGATCATCAGTAAGATAACTAGAATTTGAGAAGAGTGGCAACTAAAATCTTATAGTCCAGAATACTAGCGATTTTGAACTCTACAGCAGTCGATCCAGTGGTGCAATCCAGGGTTATGGTTATCAATACCATTCTCAAGGATCCGGTGTTTACGGGTAAGCTTGAAATTAGTTATTGTTCGCCCAAGACTAACCAGAGGTAGTTGCCGCCTAATTCGTCTTGTCAATGTTGTCAATTTCTCAGTCCATGATATTGCCCTGGTTGACTGTGAGTATTGTGGCTGGGAATACGAACCGCTAGCTGATCCTTTTAGCACCGGCCTTCCATCTAATCATTGTTACATGCACCGGTGGTGAAGTCTATAATATGATCATTAGAGGTGGAAATGAGGGTGGTCTTGACGGGATTGATGTCTCTGGATTTAACATGCACATTCACGACATTGAAGTAACTAATAAAGATGAGTGCGTTACAGTCAAGGTAGTTATCCAGAATCCTGTCGAATGATTTCGGCTAAAGAAAGAACGTATAGAACCCGAGTAACCACTTCTTGATTGAGAACATTTATTGTAACTGGTCGGGTGGCTGTGCGATTGGCTCCCTTGGAACCGGTACCGACATTTCCAAGATTACCTATAACAACATTTACACCGTCAACTCCAACCAAATGATGATGCTCAAATCAAATGGCGGTAATGGAACAGTCTCGACTTGTACATTCTCCAACTTTATCGGCCATTCTAACGCCTATTCCCTGGATTTGAACGCCTACTGGACATCAGCGTCTCTTGCTGACGGTGATGGTGTCTTCTATACTGGACTCACCTTCTCTAACTGGAAAGGAACATGCGCGTCAGGAACTACACGTGGACCAATCCAATTTATCTGCCCTAGCGGTGAACCTTGTACCGGCATGGTCGTCAGTGATTTCGCGGTGTGGACGGACACCGGAAGTAGTGAATACTATAAATGCCAGAATGCCTGGGGTAGTGGAGGTTGCTTGAAGGGGGGATCTGCACATACTGCCTATTCCATCACAACGTCTACTATCACTGTCCAACCAACTAACTATGCTGCTTCCACTATGCCATCAGACTTGACCAGTGGCTTGGGAATGACTTCTAGTATTCCTATTCCAACAATTCCAACGACTTTCTTCCCAGGCGCCACTCCGGCGACTAAGAGAGCTTATCCATAAAAGAACTGATGGAATTCTAGGTTTTTTGAGAACTGGAAAAAATTACTTGTACTGTACATACTTTAGGTTTCACGAGTCTCCTCTTTCTTGTTAAAGATAATCAAGATTCAGTACATACGTACCCTTCTTCTATAATGCCACTCCGTTTTCTTTCCCGCATCAAGTCTTTTGCCATTAAAATTTCATGTTTCTCCAATCGAAACACTAATCACGATCTTTCTGTTATAAAGAATTATTTCCACCATTTAGAGTTAAGGAGGGGAAATATTAACTCTCAACTATAAATCTGCAGCGTACGAAGATGTACAATTGTATTTGCTCGCATTCCTCTTTCTTGTTTGAATACATTGCAGTGAGAATTCTCAAAGTTTCTAAAGCTACCACTGTTGCCCGTTGAGGCGCAAAATTAATTGTTGCTCAACGGTTTCACACATTCAGCTTTACCCACTGGCACCGCGCACGATAGCAAAAGCACCTAAACTTTGTACGCGAACAACAATCTCAATGTGAGTATAATATTAGTTATATCGGCAGTGAAGATATGAAACATCAAAACGTCTGCAATAAATTTAATTAATTTGAGTACAGAGGTTGGTGGCGGATATGCTTGTAGCACTGTCGCAATTGCCAAAACAAGAAGGAAACGCTCCTTCCTCGCCAATTGACTCACTCACCTTTGTTGCTCCACCCAACAACATAAACGTAAATAAAGTCAACCCGACAACAACACACAGGCACTTTGGCGGAGCGGTTAACGCGATGCCCTGCTAATGGGCAATCATAGCATGACAGGCATTTCCTTCGGGAGCATGAGTTCGAATCTCATAGGTGTCGATGGATCTATTTTTTTACAGTTTTTTGGGGGTTCAGATTGATTGTTTTTGCTAGATGGTAAATACGACCTAAAAATTTTTGCATTTCGATGGGTTTTGGTCTTGAATAGTGCTTGTGGATATTGGATGGGAGGTAGTTATCATAGCACGATTTCAGTATGTAAAGGCCCGTGAACTCTACGTACCCCGTAGTCTTCATGGCCCGATATTCTTCCCGTTACCTTACCTACCTATCCTTAGACTCGAGTGATTTAATTGGACCATTAAGCGACAATTGGACACACTTTGTTTGTAAGCTGTCCTAGTTTTATTATTATTCATTGACATTCTCTCGTCCACGAGCGCTCTTCCTCCGGCTCAGGACACCAGCAAGCCTGACCGAGGCTGAAGCCAGTTTGTGAATTCGTCAGCAAAAAGTTAATATTGTCATCCAAGCCTGCTCATAACATTTTAGCGGACGACAAGGCGCCTCACCTGCCGGGAAGATGAATTATTTGTGAATGAGAAGGTACAGATATAATTTACTTAATTTCAGTGTTGAGCTAAAGACGCTAAATACAGGCTTCATATAGCTTGATGCGCATTGGGGTAGCAACTTTCTCTTCCGGTAAGGGAAAGTTTTCCTTCTTTTCTTTCCGCTTTGAGGGGTTTTTATTTTACTCCAGAGTTGCCGAAGCTTGATGACCTTACAGCACCTGAAACTCGTGACTAGCTTCTAACTTAAGAGTGACACTAAAATTCACATAAATTTCGAAAGTAGTTTGACAACTTCTTCGTGTTGAGTTCAGGGATATACTACTCTGATAAGTTTCTAAGGAGACTTTTCGGACACTTCTTCGGAGACAAAGACTATAACCGAACTTAATAGGATCTGAAATTATGGCCACAACCTATACAACTCCATCATTACCACGAGCTGATCTCGCAATCGCTAGCTAGTATATAAACTCTCAAGCAAGCCATCCTAGCGAAAACGAAAGTGAGGGGACTTTAAATATTTCTTTGGGTGGATCTCAAGTATTCACTCTTCATCATAAGCAACAAACGATTTTCCCACGTATCCCACAAACCACAATGTCATTCGAATTATACGATCTCCCAGACAGCCTCTATCCCCGTCGAGTATTAATATATATCTCCGAAAAGCACCTCCTCACACATCCCCTTATAAAGATCACCCCGGTCACCCAACACCTTCTCACCATGTCGGCACCAGGTAAACCTCCAGGCTCAGTCCCAATTCTTGCGCTAGGCAATGGGAGGTTTATCAAGCAATCCGTTGCGATCATCGAGTACATTGAGGATATCTGCGATGCTGCAAATGGAAGTGTAGGGAATCTGGATGGACATAACAGTAGATTGACTGAAGTTGAAAAGGAGATTGGAAGTGGTGGTGGACCGGGTATGCGTGGTAGCATAGCTGCATCGAGAGCCTAGACAAGAGGACTTCTGGCTTTAGTCGATGAGGCAAGTACACATTTCAGCGTTGCATGTCATAAAGAGGTGCATTGTTTACCTTGTTGGAGAAGCAAAATGCCAAATCTTCATCGTTTGCTATAGAGAATTGTAAGAAGGTTTTAGCTTAGATCGAGACTTATTATGTCGAAGATGGGAGATTTATTGGCGCAGACATTGTGAAGGAGATCAATATTGTAGATTGTGTACTTTTCGCCCTCTTACAATTTGCGGAACGGTTTTATTGTATTGATTAGGCCGAAGGGATGTCGGCTTTGAGAGGTTCCTATGAGAGATTTGAGAAGAGAAATAGTTCGGGGGTTGGGGTGGTGGTTTATGATGAGAATTTGAAAGGCATTGCGAGCCACTTCATTGAGGAGAACGGGACTACCTGGGGACGAGCATTTCAGGTCTTAAGGGTAGCGAGTGTTTATTTGTGGGTCTGCGCTAAGATGCTGGGAGAGTTGCCGGTGTCGCTTTGGGGGAAGGTTGGTGGGAATGGTGCAAAGACCGAGTAGAAGAAATTCACTGCAGAGAGTCGGGATATCATAAATATTTTATCTGTTATCCCTCTACCCATTATCATTATAAATTCATCAACTACCTGACCTTCACAAGTCAACAAGCCACCAGTGCTCAAGGCCCCCACCCCTCCTCATCCTCAAGAACTCCAATCCAAGTAAACACTATCCCACAAGAAACCCCTCCAAAGAGTAAACCTGGTAACCTTGAAAACAACCTCATTAGCCCCCTCTACCAGCACCCCGCTCCCCACCTGGAATTCAAACAAATGCCACTCTCCTGCAATCCTTCCACTCCTATAAAGAGCCGGATCACTATCTAGATTTGCTGTTATCAAGCTCCCGACTTGGACACCATTTACACTAGCCACTAAATCCGAACTCTTCGAATAGCCCGCGAAAGCCAGTCCAAGAATTGCTGTCTGGTTTCCCCTCAAAGCTTTAGCATCCACGTCAAATTTAATAACCCAAGATCCAATAGCAGACTGAGCATAATACCAATCACTCTCTTTTGACACACCAATTGTGTATGTCAGATTCGCTGGTGACAAAGCAGCTATCCCGTGTTGATATGGCAATCCACTGTTCTTAAACCCAATCGCTTTTCTATCAATATCTCCAATTTGGAATATCCGTTTCCTGGATGGGATGCTCCACACCAAGGATCCCAAATTCTGCTGATGGCCATTTCGAATTGTGATGTCGTTTTTGGTAAAGGTGGTCGAGATGGCAGAGAGCTTTCCTCCATTGGACCAAGCTGTCAGAGCGTATGTTCCCGTGCGGACATCCGGGATATTGAAGTTTCCAAAGGCATCTGCGTAGGTGGTATAATAATAATTGGTTCCTTGGTCGAGAGTGGTAATGTTTGAGTTATTGTCGCCAAGGAATATTGCTGCTTCTGCTGCTGGGAGACCATTTGAAAGGGTGAGTCTTCCTGAAAGTGAACCTCTGGATTGGAAGGACGTATTATTAAACCATTCATAAGGCCAACTCTTGAATTCCTGCTTGGCTCGGATTGAAGCATCGGCCTGGGATCCATCATTCTGTATTTCAGGAGTTAATCAATAAATCACGTTGAGGAACGAGAATAGAGGTTTGGGAGACTTACAAGGTACCACAACCAAGGGCCCCAAACCTTCCCAACCGGAAACGTAGCCGCAGAAGAAACTTGAAAATGGGAACCATGGACTACGTTCAATTCCACCGCATCACCTGTAGCACTCTCCCGATGAACCGTCAGTTCCTGCTTCAAATGATTCCCATTAATATAATCCCTTCCTGGTCTAATGTACCAACTTCCAAACCCCTCTCCATAAATACCATGGAAATCGATTTCCCGAACTGTGGCCGAGAAATCGTATTTAGTTATAAAGGTCCCGTCAGCTAGTTCCCATGTCTCATCTTGGACTTTGGTGGAATTGCCGTAGAGGGAAAACGGTGGGAGAAGGGAGTCTCTGATATTGGTTCGACCGTGAGTAAATGTTGTATTGTCTAAACGGTACAGTGTTCGGAGAACCGAGAGGGTAGGCAAGGCTTTGTTGACTATGTATTGATAAGCCCCGGCGAGTTCCGGAAAAATGACCCAGTGTAGATCAACAAGGGTAGAATCAAAGACGATATCGAGATATTCTGGGGTTTGCTTGAAGATGCTGGCCGACGTCCAAACGAAATTACTTTCTCCATCTAGGAAGAGGTAAGTTTATTTTCTGGATTCATATTTAAAGTTATCGGCTTACCATATCCCGCGTAATGGCCAACAGCATTTCCAATTAAGTCGTGATTCTTGTAGAAAAGCTTCTTGCCGTATGATTGGTTGATCGTGATATTCCATAAGTCATTGCCAATAATCCATCCGGCTGAGGAATTAAGAGGAGTCAGGAATGGAGTAAAACCTTTTGTTAAATGGGCAGAAACATTTCCAGCTGCTGCAAGCAGTGATAGTAAACCAAAAGAGGTGCGCATCTTGGTGAGGAGCAAGCAACCTTGAGAAGCTTGAGGAACCCCGTTATGAACGTGGTCATAATGGACTTAAATATGAGATACGTATGATGCAATTGATTCAAAAAATGGCAAATTAAGTGCGAAAGCATGACGCCTTCAGTCTACTGTCCAAAATGCAGTGTTATCACACAAAAGTGGAACGGATCAATCAATTTCCTGTGGGGCAGACACTGTCACATTAGGTCCGACATTACCAAGCGCATACTTGAAGAAAAGCAACACGCCAGCCAGCACCTCGGTACAGAGTTTGTAAATCTTTAAGTCAGCGTTCGCGCTCAAGCAAGGGACATATAACGCAACAAGTAAGTACGAAGGTGATCAATAGGTGGAAAAACTTCATCCCGACCTTATACATCATTAAGATAGGTGACGAGATTCTCCTTTGACTTCAACTCCGTCCTTCGAGCTCTGAGGAGATATTCCGCCAGTAATTATCACACTAAACTTTAGAAAATCGGCACATACTGAGGAAACTTTTACGGTCACGCTATTCACGTGACATTGATCGGTCTCTTATATTGACCCTAACTCTATAACCAGGGCCCTTCTTATAAAACGCTTTGATATACCATAAACCTGACTCTCCCTCAAGCGAACGACCCTTAAATAAAGTTAGCATTGCTTCTCTTAGCGATCTTCCATAGACACCATATAATAATAATGGTTTGCCTTACAAATTCGGGGAACTCTTCACCCGACTTTCCCTAGAAAAATTCCTCCGATACTCCTCCTAGGTTATTTAGATCTTCCACGACAACGACTTTTCAAATAACAACAACAATTCTTCATTCCTATTTACTTTAACCCCTAATCTTTTTTTTTATATTCTATCGCTAATCCCAAACCGGGTAATAACCTTGGTAATAAATATTCCCTAACCTAGGAACTCACACGTTTTTAGATTCATGCGTCCCCGGCATAATACACCACTTTCGCTTCCTATTTAATAGGCTTATGTTTGGAAAAAGTGGTAAGTTTAAATATTTCGGAGTTCTCTAATTTCAGTCTATAGGGTATATAAACTCGCCGATCTCGTGCTTCAGTAGAGTAAAAAACTAGACCTTGCTGGCCAGCGTCTCACCACTCCGATGACTTCATAATAGCTAGAAAGATCAAAAAATTACATGCCTATTCATCAAACCTATTTCAGATTCGCATCATGACAATCTTATATTTCTACTAAAGCACCATAGCTGTAATTATTTTCCAAGAAGTCGAAGAGAAGGAGAAACAAAAGAACAAGAAATATCATGACAACAAAAACTTCTATCCCAATGACGAATTATTCACTTCTAAATAATTGTAAAGTATTATTTTACTAAAAAAAAAAAAGTGATAAAGTTTTCTTAGCTTATAATTATCCAGAGCGAGTTATTGAATCTGAACACATGGTATTTCGTTGAAAGCAATAGTTGATTTTCGATCGTCTTTACTTTCTTAAGAAATGGAGGAATAGAGAATATATACTCCATCTACCGAAGTAGAAAAAGGCGAGGTAAATTTTATTATAACTAAATAGAAAGTAGTAAAAATAATTAATCAACTAATAATAATACCTAATCTACAAGTCAAGCCTTAATATCCCCAAACTCTCCAGATTCACTAGAATTTCGTTTCAAGCTCACCCCCACTAGAATAAGATATATAAGAAGACTTCTCAAACCTCCAGCAACTAAATCCCACGCACAGTCCACTTTAGGAATATATCAATACAAGTATAGTATTTATATCCACACCACCAAAAAGAACTACCGAGATATAGAGAAGCGTCTCATCCACCTCCTTCACTCTGTTAAAGGGGTGTAGAATCCGTAGTATCAACATCCATTTAATAGAAAAAATTTTCTCTCCACCGGTTAAATCTAAAAATTTAAAATACTTATTACCTCAAAACTAATATATTAAAACACACCCCCATTTAGAAAGTAACAACAATAAGAAATTCAACAACAACACGCCCCTTACAAGTAATCTTAAAATATCAAATTCTCAATCTTAAATCACCTCGAATAATCAAGTTTCCTTAACCCCACCCTCAATACCAGAAACTGAACTACAGCTCCTCCATACTCCTCACAAAAACTTACCTTATTATACTTAAGGTAAGGCGATATCACTAGAAGCACCTCAATCTTATCTTCAAAATGTTATATACCCATCCCCCTCAGCACCACATAAAAACTAGCAAGGGGATAGCCAACCCCGCAAACACCAATTCGCATTCAATAATTAAAACCCTATCTTCAAGAATCTAAAACAAAGCTCAGTAAACCACCTCCTTTCCAGTCACTTACACATAAGCTTCCCAATCGCTATCTCAAACAAACAAAAAGAGCCAAATCAGCAAGAGAATGCAAACACCAATTCGAACTCACCACGCCTCCCCCCACAAGCATACCCCCTTCAAAAACGATACCCAACAATAAAAATTCAAGTCAACGAATTTCAATTTCCCTCTGCTAAGCTAACGAAGATACACGCACACAAATTTCAAACCAACAACCTACCCTTCCAAAAATAATACACAAGATTTATCCTCCCCTAAACTTTTATGCCTTATTAGCTCGATCGCCATAAGCCCTAGTAGCATAATCTCCCTGATGAACAATCAAATCCTGAGGTCTATAATCATGCTTTCCGCTCAAATAACTTTCGAGAATAGCCTTGGTACCATCGGCATATCTCTTTTGAGCATCTAATGAAGTTCCGGACATGTGAGGAACCATGGCATTTCCACCACCGAAGGGGTTCTTGGCATATCTGAGAGGGTGGTCCTTTGGTGCTGGTTGAGGGAACCAGACATCACCACCGTAACCTCGGAGGTGGCCGGATTTAAGAGCTTCTGCGACATCTTCCTTGACGACGATGGCACCACGGGCGGTGTTGACGAGCCACGATCCTGGGAAATTTAGTTAGTACAATTTTGAAAGCGAAGAATATTTAGGTGGACATACCAGGCTTCATCTTAGAGATCAACTCCTTGTTGAAGAGACCTCTTGTCTTCTCGTGCAGAGGGCAGTTGATAGTGACGACATCACATTGAGCCAACATCTCCTCTAAGTTCTCGACTCTTCTGCATCCGATTTCCTTTTCAACCTCAGGCTTTAGAGGTTGATAATCAAAGTAAAGAAGCTCCTTGCAGTCGAATGGCTTTAGGCGCCTCAAGACACGTTCACCAATACGTCCGACAGCAACGGTGCCAACGACCTTGCCCTCAAGATCGAATTCGTTCTTGGCGGCGGCAGCAACATCCCATTCTCCAGCTTGGATTTGCTCGTGTGCTGGGACAAAGTTTCGCACCAGAATGAGAATAGTCATAACGACGTGTTCAGCAACGGATACAACATTTGATCCTGTAACTTCTGCTACGGTGATACCTCCATTCGTCTTATTGGCAGCGTTGAGGTCGACATGGTCGGATCCAATACCAGCTGTGATAGCAATCTTGAGCTTCTTTGCCTTGGCAAGTCGCTCTGCAGTGAGGTAGCCGGGGTGGAAACTACAGTTTTATCAGTCATGATGCGGCACACGAATAGTATATAGGAGGCATTGTGAGGGCACCGTACGGTGTGGTAATGATGACCTCAGCATCAACGAGTTCTTGATCGAATTTTGAGTTCTCACCCTCCTTGTCCGAAGTGGTGACCAAAGTGTGTCCCTGGTCCTCCAGCCATTTCCGAATGCCGAGCTCATTTTCAGTTGTACCTAGAAGTTCTGGGACCTGCATGTAATTGTAAGAATTCGAATATCAATAGGGAGCAGAGATTGGACTCACATCATCGGCGTGCTGTTTGCCATCATACAAGACGAGAAGTACTTTGACCTTTTCACGTTTGGAAGTCAGCGTTCTAATTCCCCCAAGACGGCTCTGTCGCAAGTTCAGGGCGCCGCGAGACAAAATATGTGAGGATGAAGCCGCAATTGGGCGAGCAGCAAGAGAAGCAAAGGCAGGGCGCGCAGCGCGGCAAAGTGATTGGGTGAGAAATACCATTTTGAATGCAATTGATCTGGACGAGGACTGAAATGCTTAACGTCGAGGTGATTTGAAGCTGGTTTTGTTATTGCTGGTGCTGACTGCAGCTGGGAAGTATCGCTCGAAGCTCGGGTTGTGGTGCGGATGCGGGGTAGCTGCTGCGAACGTCAGTCTGGAGCTACCCAGCCTAGCAACCTCACCCACGCCGGATGATGGGAGGGCAAGGGAAGGAGCGAGTGGCGCTGCAATTGTCGTGCCATATTGCAATGCATAAAGCGGATTAAATGGGAATTGAGGGCATACCTGGCAAGTTCTTGCTGAAAACTCTTTCTGGAAGCGGAAGATAGTGAGGAAAGTCGAGGAGAGCGAGATAGACACTTCACAAAGAAACGACAGGAACGAGCAAATATCTTTCCTTTTATATCCCATGGACCGTCTGACCTTCCCCTCTTTTCTCATTTGAGTGCGGTTTCTGATCCAACCATCATCCGGCGAAGTATCCATCTGGTCTTACCTTCCTTCCACACGCTGAGCCAAGTATAAGTGCCGATGTTCAACCAGCCATACATAACTACCGCTCGGAAGCACCTGGCAAAGTAAAATCCACGTCCCCGAAAGCTGAGAGCCCAGCAGTAATAGCAGCGGAGGGGCAATTGGTGGATCTCGGTGGTCTCGGAATGTAGCTCCTCAGCGAGCTTCAGCTACCTGCCGGACCAGCTCAGAGCTACATCTTCCCCTTTCCTACCTATTTTGTTCTTCCCGTTTCTTGGAGATGATATCCAGAAGGTACCTCCAGCTTCTCTCCAAATTATGCATTATAATTTCCATTATTGGGCGGGGTAAGCTCTTTGTGTTACTCTTGGTGCTACAGTTCTCCTCAGCAGAACCTCACAAGCGGCAGACGGTGATGTCTCGCCATGTCTTCGGTATCTCGTCACTACCCCACAAAAACTGCTCGGTATCTCGCCGAGGCAACTTATCACAAGGCATTGAGGCCATTGACTTCCCCAAGGCAATAGCACATTTGCAATTCACCAACTATCCAAAAGGCAATGGCATTCCGAATGCTCCAGACGAGCACTTTCAATCACCGGATAATAAAATCCGGTCGTTTCCAAGCCTTTTGGTGCGTTTGTGCATCGCCATCTTGAAATGCGGGGTAATTTGACATCAAGAATCCAAATCCCCATCCCCCTCATCCAACGCCGTATATTACCACCTCCTCTCCTGACTGCCGCTTTGTGCAACGATTGTCAACTCACCGCCATTCGTATGGCCAGTTCGTTTTCGGACATAAGGAAATATTTAGAGTGAAGTATCAGCTGCAGCTGGCATTGTTGTGATGGGTACTGCCCCAACCCCCAGGGCAAGAACTTAGAAAAGAGACAATTTTCTTTTGTCCGCCCCTTCCATCTCGGAACAAAGCTCGCAGGACATCGCAGAACTACGAATTCAGGTACCCGGGCCGTGTTCTGGCACAATGCAGAGACCAGGGGAAAATTCGGTATCTGAAAGGATGGCATTCGGGATTTTATCCAGACCTCGATCATGCCAGAAATCCATGAATCTTTGATGGGAATTATTCAGAGGTTAGAAATATTTAACCTGTGCAGAATCTCCTACAGAGGCCTTGTTCCGACCCGGGAGAATATAGGTACCCAGGAGAAGAAAAACAGCATTTCCAAGGCAAAATTTTCCAGAATCCAAGTCTCGCAGGAAAATACTTGGAGCTCAGGTGACGTCCCGGCCCCCCCACTCTTATACTAACCCCTCCTGGAAAGTCGGATTGAACTGTGAAATGTTTTGTTGCATGTCGAGTCTCAGTTAGTCGCTTTACCTGGCACTTCCCCTTCCTTACCTGGTAATAAATACCGGTGTTTTTGATAGCTTCTACTAAGTCATGTAATTATCTGTTTCCATTCGGGGATGGGGAGTGAGGATGTTTTTAATTTGGGGATATCGCAGGAGGGCTATAACTTCATCTCCTGTACTCCAGTTTTCTTAATAACCCCCGTCAAAGATGGTTATAGCAAAGCCGGCTACTGAACATAGTCGCAAAACTCGTTCCGGGACTCTACGCTCTCGGAGTACAACACTCACAGGTCGCATTCGAGGTGGCAGGAGGAACACGCCTCAATTACAACCAAAGGCATGCTTAGGCCTATTTGGTTTCACTGTTGTACATCCCAAATAACGGGAAATAGTCACAGTCGGCTGGTTTTTTAACTATGCTTTTTACATATTAAAGTGTTCATTATGGTTTTCACACCTGCATTTAAATCCACAGCTTAGCATGTCCCTATGTCCTCAGTGAGACTTCAAGACTGCGAGTCTCGTTCGTGGTCCGATTAATGTAAATAAATATCATCATCGCTATTATCATCAGCAGCAGCAGCAGCATGGCAATGCCTCAAATTGGAAATAGTATCCTCATTTCAACGGATTCGGCCCAGGCGGCTTTTACACAAACATATTATCAACCACCCTTCCATTTTCACATACGTGAAGCATATACAATTCTCTCCTATTCATCAAGTTCCTATTTATCGTCATCACATATAAAAATATTCTATTTTCTCAACACTAACCAAGAAATTAAACCTATTAAAGTTTCTTTCTTTATCAAAATTACTTTTTCCTCAGACGCCATTGTTAAATAGTTACTCTCAGATCCAACAAACTCGTTTACTAGCGCTAAAACGACCACTTTCTACAATGAGATTGATTCCGGCCATATTAGCCGAGCCTATTTCGTTATTTACAGCGATTTAATACCAGGAATCACTTCCTCCAGCCCCTAAGTATATACTGTGTATACGATTTTCATATAGTTAGCTCAGATAAGAGAAATCTCTTCATTCTAAATTTTTGCGGTACCCTAATCGTAAGCTCTAGTTAAATATCCTTGCGAGGCAAAGGTTTGATGGCACACAGATCCCCAGGCATGATAGGGGTATGGTTACATGATAGTGTAATAATTTAAAGGACCTGCTTTGCACACTCAAGACAACCTTTAGTAGGTCAACTGCTCTAACAAGGATGGAGTTTAACAACTTATTTCTATCACAATCATAGATCTTGATAGATCATCTTCATCGCAGCAACTTCAACAGACCAAGCATCAACAACTTCCGCCACCTTACTGCACCAATCTTCCTTTTACGTAAACGAGAGAAAGACCGCAAAATACTCAATACACTAGATACTAACCTGCAGATTCCTAATTAACAAGCGACACCCGAAATTCCTTCTCATGCTGAGCCCCCTTCTACCTCCTATACTAAAATGTTCTTCTGCTGCAAATCCGAGTGGGTGAAAATGGGTGTTCTACCATCAACTCCTAAACCGTGCATCAGTTACTCCTCAAAGAAATCGGCGAGGTATAAATAGCGCCCATTACCCTGTACATTCAACCGCGATTCCGAAATCAGGCCTTCTATGAGCACACGCTCGTACTTGAATGGGCTTGAGATGTGTGCTAGGTAGTTGGGCTAGTAGAAGAGGTAATACGGTAAATGACTCTTATATCGACTGAACTAAAGAAACCTCGATGTAGCATGGTATCAAGATAGCGCGCGTTTTGACTAGAATACCGTCTTTGTCGGATTCTTCAAGATTCGGCTATGCTGATTCAAACATATCACCACGTAAACGTTCCATCACGAGGAAGAGCGTCCCATCGGCCTCCTTTCACATCGTATATAATTAAGGAGCAAACCCTCTGAGGTTGTTCCGCTCGAGGAGGAGCAGATTTTCGCCTTCGATTTGATTATCAGATGGGCTGTATTTGACGATGAAATGTTCACCAAGCTACAATATTCCTAGTCGCTTGAGTCTCGATTCCTTTATTTGATGCTAGGATTTCTGAGGTAGTTGGCAGAGGCGCCGATAACTTGTCGGGATTCCTAAAGTATGGGGGGTGAAGGGGTGTGATCATTCTGATCTTGGGAGATTGAGAGATTAATAAGAAGTTCGTAGTTCCGAGTCTCGTCGGATCATAAATCAGGCCTGGCTCGTTTGAATTCCGTCCTTTATTTCTTATTGGTATAAAAGGCGCACATACCAGATTTTAGATTCCTATAAGCCTATCTACACTCTATACTCAGACTTAGATTATACTTAAATATAATTAACGCCGTATATCAGAGCTAGATTTAGATACTCTAGCTAAGAAAGTAGGAGAGGATATAAAGCACCGGAAAGTGTAGGATCTTATTCTCTTTTTACTTATAATTCTATTAGATAATAAGTGTTACTTTAATATTGTCTAACAACTCGAGACGATTCACAGGGCTAGAAAAAAGAGGATACGATATATTAAGAATAAGGCTATAGAGAAATTAAACGCTTTAGGATAGATTATAAGCTTATTTAAATAAAGAAGTAGTTCTAGCTCTATAATTATTTAATATAATTCTTAATTGTTTTATTAGGCTTTCTTAAGTTTATTAAGGTCAGGATAAAATTTAATCTATCCGTTAAATGTCTCTATCAACCATCTATATCCATTTTTTCTACACCCCCTATCTTATCATCCCCCCCAGCATCCCCCCTCCTCGCCTCCTTCTCCGCCTTCTCCTTCAACCGCCTTTTAACCTTCTTCCCCCTATTCCTCCTCGTCTTCTTCTCCCTCTCCATCTCCTCCCTCACCTCAGCCAATTTCCTCCTCTCCTCCTCCCTCACCTCAACCTTCCTCCTCCTCTCCCTCAAAAGAATCCTCAATTTCTTATTCGGCCTCCTTTTCTTCCTCTTCTCCTCCTCCCCAACCTCCACACCCATCACCACGTCCCCTAACAACTTATTCTCCTCCTTCACATTCAAACCCTTATCCATCTTCCTCCCCCTCCTCCTCGACGACCCTTTCATCTCAGAAACCCTCAAAACCTTAACCCTCCAAGGAACTTCCAACCCCCAAAACCTCAACCTCGACCACCCCAAAACCGTATCCCCATCCACAGCCACCTCCTCAAACCTCCTCTTCCTCTCCCCCACCGCCCCCTCCAAAATATAAAACCCCAGCGGTCTCGGCCCCGTAACAAACCCCCCTTCACCTCCCCCCCCCTCATCCCCATCATCATCGAGAACAACCTTCTGTATCATATCCTCATTCCCTTCAGAACCAACCATATCCCCATCCCCAACCAATCCAGAAGAAGAAAAAAGTCGAAAATCAAATTCTCGTCCCAAACCCTCCTCCTTCTCATGATCACCAACCACCACCTCCTCAACCTCTCCCATCTTATTATCACCCTTTCCCACCCCCCCATCTACATCATCTACCTTCTCAGATCCACCTCCCACAACCACCGTATCAAAACCAACAGAAGAACCAAATAAATCATCCAACCTCTTCTGCGCCTCAATCCTCAATTCGGGATTCGGTGACGAAGTTCGCGATAGCGATGCAGGAGGGGAATACAGATCTTCTCTTCGGATACTGGGAGAGATATGTTAGTATATACATATATATAACTCAATGATATAAATTAAAATATTTAAATCGTAAAGGTAAGTTAAAGAAAGGAAAGAAGAGGGGAAGGGGGGAATCCATACCGTTTCGCATTCGGGATTGCGAATATTCCATCTTTATCGATATCCATATCCATCATCATATCATGTGCCACAACTTAATTGATATTTTCGTAGGAAACAAGAGGAACCAAGAGGAGAGGGGAGATCGTATATCGTAGTCGTGGATTTCAGTGGAGTCGGAAATAAGACAAGGTCTTTCCTAGTGGCAGAAAAAAGAGAGGTAAGAAAAATAAGGTTTACCCCCAAGATCATCTTCACCGCCTTCCACATTCATCGATCTCGGTTATCGTCATCCTAAACGAACCAAATCCCCTGTTCACCCACCACATACATACACACTACTCAACAAACCAACCAACCAACCATCTTAACCTAACTCCTAACCTACTAAACATAAAAACACCCCTCTCTCATTCCCCTTCTTTATTTCTAATAAAATGATATATTATACTACTCTACACTACTCTACTTTACTCTACTTAAAATTCAATCAATCAATCAATTAATCAAACCAACTCCTCTCTATACTCTCCAGGTAATTCTCCTAAAAGTCTCCTAAAAGTCTACGATACAATATAAAAAAATTAAAAAAAAAATTAGAAATTAGAGGTGGATGTCGAGGTAGAGATATATCTACATTATATAAGTAAACCTAAAAATAAAAAAGGGAGTTACGTTACAAATAACAAAAGTCATAACAACCACTTTCGTTTTTTTTTAAAACAAAGAAAAAAAAAGGAGGGAAGAAGTATTGTTGGTATAGTTGTAGATCACATGACAACCCAATTAGGCTTAGCTTGGTCACCTGATATGGTCTGGTGTAGCCCCTTAGGGGCCATCAACACCATAAAACTTAATATAATCAACTGAACCAAGAACATATCATATCAGGCTACGCCCTCCCCGCGTAGAGTGACCTGTGCTCTTGGTTCACCCGCTATTACCGGTTTTGTACCGACAAGTATTATAAATAAAAGAAAAAGATTCTCTCTCTCAGAAAAAAAAAGAAGGATTTTTATCATTTAAAATTTTCATTCGACGTATATGGGGTATCGTGCTTTTCCTCCTTTAAAATATATATATATATATATTTTTCCCAAACTTTCCCTATATCCTACGCCTGAATAGCCCTTTCTCGCTCGCTCGCTTTCTTGCTTTCTTGAATCTTATTTTTGTACTACTACTACTACTACTACTACTGCTACTACTTCTGTCCTTTGTGCATGGCCTCATTACGTTTCCTTTCTCTTCTTTCCTTAAAATCTTGCTATTATACAGGAATTTGTATTGAAACCGAGGGGGTTATATCTTGTTGGGTGTGTTTGATGGGGAGGTTTGCTGAGAAGTACTCTCTCCACCATTGTGTCTTTCGTCGTTTCGAAGGTGATTATTGGGGAGTTCTTCAATGACGTTGCCGTTGTGATGGTTTTGTCATGCTGGGTTCCACGTATAATGTGTTTGTTGCTGCGCAGGTCCCCCTTGGTCGGAAAACTCATAGGTTGGGGTTTGCAATCCCCCGGAGGTGCCATACACTCCTCCCACATCTGGTGCGCTGGTCCAGTTCGGCAGTGGGATATTCTGTGGGAAATAGTCGGCAGTCCTGGTGGGCAGTGCATCATGCGGACTCGCGTATGGAGGGGCCACATAATTTGAATAGGACATATTCGAGGGAACCGGTGGAGGAGCAATATGGCGTGGTGACTTTGTAGGCCTGGGGTTATTATCTATAAAACGAATTGGAGGTTGCTGATCCGAAGTCGTAGCTGGTGCCGGGGAAGGGCCAAATGAGTATTGTGGCCGAGGGGGAGGCATAGTATTTGGTGGAGAGGCATGAAGGTCTGGATTTGAATGGCTGATTTGGAGGTAGGTGTCTAGTGCTAACGAATTGGTAGGATAGCTCGGAGTATTTGGAGATGTGGTCTGATCCGGGGTTTGCTGGGAATTCCAGGCTGAATAACTCCTAGGTCTTGTTAGCTTCTTCTTAAACCCTTGCCAAGATGTTATTCTTGGTGCAGAATAAGGTTCGGGGAACAAGGATTCCGCGGGAAGTGTGCCTGGGTTGTTGAAAATCGGGACCAGCCATAAAGTCTGAATATCGAGGGAGAAAAAAAAGAGAAGTCGGCTCACGTTTGTCGGATGAAAGAAGGAGAACCAGCAATATTTGAAGAATCGAACGTGAAGGGCGACCTCGGCAGCTCTAGCATCCCCGGCGGTTTCCCCATTTTCCCCTTTCCGTCCATGCCCGTATTCTGCATCATGTTGGTTGCAACATGCAGCTCTGGCGGTTGTCCGCGAGATGAGGATGACCCGACTAGCGGGATCTCTTTTCTTGCTTGAAAATTCCGAGGACTTCGTCCTCTGACCACTATTGGCGATGTGGCTGTCTCGCAAAGGTCCAGCTTTGTTCCATTTGCCAAGTTCCCCACCACATTCAAGTGAAGCGTGAAATGCTGCTGAAGTTCTCGTCGTCGACCATTGTTGGCGGTTGCTATTCTAAATTGCAGTCTCCGGTAGGCAATCGGATACACCGTAAACTCGCTGTTCGCATCCGAACCATCGTCAAAAGGCACCAGTGGTATTGGCGTTGGCTCATGTTCCAGTCCCGATGGGATTTCTGGGGAATTCGGCGGTGGGGTCTTCCAGGGAATAACGATAAGTTTCACGACGTGTCCATCAACAGACTCGGTTGCCGAGATCACCACCTCCATGGAAACCACCGGTATTCGATGGACGCCATCAGCCATGACCGACAGAGGCCCTCGAGGACAGGTCACGCTCCCCGAGATTTGGAACAGGTTTCGCCGATAGCAAGTCAGCTCGGGCTGGACCATCTGGCTTTCTCCCGACGGCGTCGCCAATTCAGACAAGAAGAACATTCCATGGATCTGTGCGGCCAGTTCTATCTGTTGCATCCGTGCTTGGCCATCCAGAATGGTGTGCTTGTCCTGGAGCCTTTTGAACGAGAGAAGCCTGTGGTCCTGGTTGATGTTGGGTTTTGGCATCTCTGCCACCTCATCCCGAAAGTCCTGGACATTTTCTCCGTAGGGCAGGCCGTCGAAGCCTCTCTTGAGCGAGGGGTAACTACGGTGGGTATTCAGAGGCGGTGGTGAGGCCGTCAGGACTCCCGTCAGCTCCCGCGTGGGAGGCCGTGGTTGCTGCATCGAAGGAAGATCTAGAGAACGAAAAGCGCTCTTCGGAGGTCCTCCATGGTGTGGAAGTGCCACGGCCGGAGATTGGTGGTAGCTCGGCTCGTAAGCCGGGGGATGGGGAACGGTCGAGGGGTTGGCTGCTAGAGGAGACTGGAGGGAATAGCTTTGCCAGGCGGAAATCCCCCCATCTTCTGGCCGTGTGTTTGCCATCGTTATTGAGTGAGTAGCGGACATCGATGCATGGTCCCGGTGCTGGGATGCCAAACGCTTTAAGGAATAGCAGACGTGCAACGATTTAAGCGCAGAGGACGAAATGGTGATTCTGTCGCGGTCAAATCAGGCATGGGGAGTTAAATGTAGATGATGGCCGGAACATGAGCTTATGGCAGGCCTGGGGCACGGCTGCCATTCGCTGGACGGGGGGGGGGGCAAGGTCCACCAAGGGGCCAAAGATTGTGAGGAATTGAGGGGCCGAGAAGCTCAGGGCTTTAATAATATCCTTCCGCATTGCAGCGCTGCGAGGCCAGAGGCCCAGGGAGCGGCCAGGGATGCCGGGAGGCCCAGGGAAGGGCCAAGGAAGGAGTGGGAGAGAGCCAGCAGCAGGGCCAGCAGCACGGCGGCCCTTGGTCAGGATAATGCGAGCATGCTCGCTGGTCGTCGCGCAGATGGGCTCGAACGAGCAAACGTGGCTGGCGCGTGATCGGCCGTCCTCAGAATCAGCATCAGCGAGCTCGCGGGCTCGATTGGCACGAAGAGGCGGCCGCGGTGCTGTGCTGGAGTGGCCACGGCGGGCGAGCAGCCAGTGCCTAAATGCGTCGCAGAGAGACCAGCAACTCGAGCGAAATGGGACATATCAAGATGGTGCTGGTGGGCGGCCGGGAGAAGGTGGTTGACGGGGAGCCGAATGGGGGAGCGCCCTGCAGGCCTCCCAGCGCTGCGCAGCGCCCAAAGGGGACGTGAGCCGAGGGGCAGGCGGCCGGATCGGGCGTAGCGAGCGTAGAGCGCATAAGTGCTCTCGAGCGGTGGGCGCCCCCTGGACGGGTCAATAAAACGGATCCCAACGGCCTGCGGATAGCACCCAGCACCTGGCAGCCACCAGCACTCACCCCCCACCTCCACCCATCCAGTGCCACCCATTTGCGAGCGAGGGCCGCCCAGCGGCAGCCCGGGCAGGCCCCCAAGCGCCCAAAGTATTGTCCGAGGCCAGGCCCGCGTCTGTCACGACTTAATCAGCCGGTGCGAACGCTGCGAAGGGGCCAGGATGCGCCCGCAGCCAGTGGGAGCGCCCTCTCTCCGCCATTTATCGATTAATGGCCCTTTTGGGACGCTGCCCAACCGCCGACGGCCCACTCTCTCCATGGCCTGTGGCCGCGTCCTGCATGGCCGTGCTGCCGGCAGTGCGAGCGACAATTCGACGTGCGATGGTGCTCGGCCGCGCCAGGTTGTGCCCATCCTCGGTGCGCAGGTGAAGGTGAAGGTGTTGCGGTCGAAGCTGGCGACTCAGCGCTCCTGCTCTGCACGCGATGCACGGTATTTCCGGCGGGTCCCCGGCCGCTGGCTGGCCGCAGGTGGCTGGCGGGCGTGGTGTGGGAGGGCGCGGACGGCAACGGCCCACCCCCACTGCGGGATGCCCGCCCACGACGGCCTCGAGATGGCCTTGGGATTCCCACGATGTGCTCCCAGTGCTTCCAGACGCCTTGGGAGGCCATCGCCCCGTTTGCAGCCTCAACCGCAATGCCACCAGCGGATACCAGACTGTCTGTCTCGGAGACCGTACACTAGCCCTATCGCGAACGGACGCGCTCGACGGGACCCTTGGCCGCAGCTGGGGAATCGCCATCGCACCCGTCCCGGACAGGATTGACCGCTAGAAGCACCGCCTTTTGCGGTGAACGGGGTGGAGGACAGGCACGCCCATCAAGGCCCCCCGAGCCCAGAGCCTGGAGCCTCGAACGTGCCGAGCCCAGCAGCAGCGTCCCCAGCGTCCCAAGCGTCCAGCTCAAGCCTCCGACGACATCTCTCGTCGCGGAGAATTTCACGACGGACGCATGGAGGCTCAGGTCCAGCCTGATCCACCGATGCGACTCTGGCAGCTGTATTCAGGACGGCGGCCGTGACGACATCGAAGCTTTCCAGAAGTCGACGACGCGGCGCCGATTGGATCTTCAGGGCCGGAGCCCTGGCGGCGAGGGCGAGGGTCGCCCAGTGGCCCTGCATTCCACGGGCCATATGCAGCGCGGAACGGTCGGGATCGGCCTGCCTTGTGCCCCGTTGCTTGTTCGTCGTCGCGATGCCTGGGCTGGGAGAGCGGTCATGCGAGAAGTCAGGTGGGGTAACGTTGCATGGTTTCCTGGATTCTACTTAATATATTCTCGCCCTCGCGCACTCGATTGCGGGTTGATGCAAGCGAGGGCATTGGGGCAGGCAAAAGCTTAGCACCAGGTGGGCGCACCTCTGGATCCTCGCCAGGCCAGGAGTGCGAGAAGAGAGCGAACACGACCAGGGCGCCGAATGTGGGGAATAGATGAGCACGGCAGCGGTGTGGTTTGTCAGCGGCTGTCACTGCTTTCCACGCGCCACACCCCGCCACAACCTCTCCTCCGGCAGCGGAGGGGCCGCCCACGGACGGCGCGAGCGCCACAGTGGTTCGCGCTCAGGCTCTCTGGGTTCGAGTGCAAGGCCCTTCCTGGCGCGGTGGGGATGGATTTTCCCCAGTGGCTTTCGAGGATCCAGATGCCGTCGCGGCATAGCCAAGCTGGAATCCCCATTTCGTGCTCGCGCACCGCCCCTCGCCAATGGCAGCCTTCGTCCATCTCGCAAATCTCGCAGTCGGCGACCATCTTGCGGTGTATGTCTCGTCTGGCTCCTCGCCCACCCCGTCGCTGGCGGCCAGGGTCGATCGGGGGCGGTCCTCCGAGATCCCTATCGGTATCAGCATCTGATTCTGTCGCCGTGAGCCCGCCGTGCGCTCGCCCTGAGCCTTTGCTTTTTCCTCGGCGGGATGCGATGTGCTCGTTTTCGGCCACAGCAGAGCGCTTCGAGAGATCTTACCGCGGGATCCGACCCCGGGGCGCAAGCCGAAGCCCAAATCTCCAATTGCCGACATCGCCAATTCGCCAGGGGAGGAGATTGGGATGGGAAGATATCACGGTATCTTTAGCCGTCAGGGCCAGCTCGTACACCTTGCCGCCCCTGGAGTCAGCAATTGCTCTTCTGGGACGAAATCGCTTGCGCGGAGGCCATCGTCGATATCCGCACACCGAGATCCGGAAACGAAAGCGCAAAGAGCACAGCATGGCACAAGGGTGATCTGCCGTCACAATTCACAATTGGGATGAACTCGAGTCTTCCGGTAACGCGATTCTGGAGGATGGGGAGCTTGATTCCTAGGGGTCTCTACTTTGAGCAGGCACAAGAGGTGCTAGCAGCCTCGGCGCTTTTGTCTACCCTTGTCAATGTCCCCCCACCTTAGGTAAATAGCTACTACTTTTAGAATAGCTCGGGGGTCGAACGTTTAAGATGCTTGTAGGTATCTACACTAGTTTGAAAGCGCTAATAGGTGCGTTAGCTTGACTGGGTCATATAGCCTCTATACTCTGATTAAATGTTAAGAATGTTCGGCTAACAAACAACTAAGCAAGCTCTCCTTCTAACATTGTCAAATAGACTATAATCCGATTTCTATATCGCACATTCTAATATTACTATCTCTGATATATCAAATCCCTCCTCCCACCAAAACCTCACTTTCAATCACCTCAAGAGATTAACCCTAAAACATATCCCTACTACTAATGCAAGCCTAAGAAAGAAAGTCAAACATCCCTAGCCTAACTTTTCCCCCCCGACGCCTCCCGGAGGCTAGGTACGCGATAGCCAACTAGGCTTAGTGGTGGCGGCGGAAGGAGGAAGCGAACTAAGAATTAGTGTCGCCTCATTTTAGCCTAAACCTCTCTATTCCAATTCTTATAAAGCCTCCTCCGTAGGTTTATCTATAAAAAAAAAGAAACTAATTTTAGATTTTTAGATTTTTTTTGTTTTTAAAGAGGTATGATTTATTTAAGATTTTAGAGGATTGGGTTTAATGGTTCTAGAGGTAGGGGGGTAGTTAGGAGGAGTATAAAGGAAGGGAGTATTCTAAGAAAAGGATTTGTTGGTATAATATTCATACCCCAATTAGGCTTAGCTTAGTCACATGACATGGTCTGGTACAGCCCCTTAAGGGCTGCATCAACACCATAAACTTAATATACAACAACTGAACCAAGAACACATCATATCAGGCTACGCCCTCCCCGCGTAGAGTGACCTGTGCTCTTGGTTCACCCGCTATTACCGGGAAGAAAAAGATTAAAGAGGTTATATATTTCGGCTGCGGTTTTTTATTTAAGGATTTTTAACTTAGAGAAGGAAGGAAGTAGGTTAGGATATTTAGAGGTGAGTTCGTAACTTCTTTTTCTCGTGGATTTTTTTATCTTTTAGTTTTTTTTTAGGGGGGAGGGGGGGAGGGAAAAGAATGGAGTAGGATTTTAAAATTTAAATATTTAAATAAGTTGGTTAAGATCTTACTTTATAATATCTAAAGTTTATATCTTTTTAAGACCTCTTAATTTTGCCTATTTATTTACTTAGTTAAAAAGGTAATCCTCTAGTTAAGAGATAGTATATGAATAGAAAAAGAGGAAAGGAAACTATAAATTCTTAATTCTAAATGAAGAAATAGGAGGTTTAGATATAGGAAAGGGAACTATTATTTGAACCCCTTTCTACTAAGTTATTAATTGCTTTTCTGTTGAAGTTTTAATCTTCTAAGGTATTAGATCTCTAGAAAGCAGCTTCCTTATTAAAAGGTATGTTTATAGGCCCATACAAAACCTATCCGGTTCGAAGTGTGACTAGACTAGTTGAAAAGGTAAACTCTCCCGGCTATACGCACGAATCTTCATTGAAGGAGGGAGTAAAGCATTCCGTGGCTATTTATTTTATCATTTGAACTGATTTAAATAACTTGACAGAAGGGGAATCTGAATGTAAATTTTATCATTTCATGAGATTATAATACCTTTGGTAGAAGCTGTAATCTTTATTTCTCGTGAGAATATCAAATCATGACTTCGTATCATTCACAGGGGGGGAATAAATGATTAGGAAAATGAATTTAGAGGAAATAAATTCTATGCCTCGATTTATGATAATTACTTCCTATATCTTATCTTATACCGAAACATCTACTCCGTTATATATTCTTATTATTCTAAACCTAATACTTAGGATTACTTGGGAAAGTTTGCGCGAGAATTAAATTATATCTGTTGGTATCGAATTCTTGACTACTAGGCTAGAACTATCCCTGAGAATCGGCCCATCTACAGTTGTTATTAATATCCATGACATAAGTTGCTAAATAGCTGATGTTCGGTTGGGTGTACCCATCGTTCTATAAAATTAATATCAGGAATGGAGTTTCTCTTCTTACATCATTACAAAGGGGGTAATAGCACTTAATCGGCAAGAGAAACGAGTGTAGGAATGGGCACCGATACCGAACGTGTTAGGGTTGTTAGTGAGGTCAAGAACGATGTGGATGGCTTGACCGTACAAGGTGTCTTACTATGGTTTGCCAGGGATGAGGATGTATTTTGTATTAGCCTATACACTCGTTGGTATATCTGAATATCAGATTAAAAAATTTCCTCCTACCTTGTTTCGAGGAGCAAGATGACTAACAGAGTTAGTGCTTCTGGTGGTAACGTTGGGATAAAATTCGTGGGGATCAACTTTAAGATAAGAGGCGAGGGACTGTTTGTGGATGTCTTGAATGGAGCCGTTGCTACTGAATGGGATTCTAGCAGTGATATCTTTGAAAGTACTGAGAGTCATAGTGCAGTTATTATAGGAGAAATAACTGAGACGGGGATCGAAATCAGCGCAAAAACCTGTATAGGAGATTAGAACGTGTCATTGATGGTTAGCAGATGCGTTAAGCTTGGCTTACGAATGGAAGAATCAAGAGCACAAGGCTTAAGATCATGTTAATGAATTGCATTTCAAAGGTTGATTGAGGAGGTGCGGTTGAGTGGATGCAGTCTGATGGATGTTATTGTGTTGATGTAGGAAGGAAGAGGCTCTCAGGAAGCAGATGGAAATATATCCCCAAAGACGCCCACCAAACAACCTTGCTTTTATAACTAGCGTGGTTAGACACACTAAGCTCGATTTTTAAGGTAACTTCGTTCGACTATAAGGCTGCGAGGTAGTCGAGGCGACAGCCTGCCTGGATGGGTACTGCTAGGACTAGACTTGCGTGTTGGAGAGACTATAAAGGATTGTTATATTATAAGTAAGAAAGTCATAAATAGTACTAGAATATATATAAAAAAGAGTAGTTTTAATAAGGTAGCAATAATTTTAAGTAATCTAATAAGAGTAAAATAAGAATATATTTTTAAGATTAGCTGCCCCATTTTCCTAAGGGAAGGGGGATTCCATATATAATTCTCATGCCTGCTCTACTTAACCTGCCGTTATAACGAATTACACCCCCCCTTATTCCTATCCCTTCCCGCTTATTTCAAATAACGGTCTTTTAGGTTTTGCCTATAATTTATAGCGCCTTATAGTAAAACTATAAAGAGGGTAAATTGAAATATATTAGCTTCCGGGTAGCATCTCTTACTACCGACAATAATGAATTTTATTTACGTCAGGCAGACAACGGGTGAGACCCGCAAGGCTTCATCAGGGGTATGGGAGTGTGATAAGATATGAATTTACATACAAACACGCGTACCCTAGAAAGCCTTTCAATGCGCTAAAGAAGTGACTATCAGGACCTTTCTATTCTAACCCTTCCTCGCCGTTTGCGATAAGCGACAATACTTGCTAGATAGGCTGTGCTAGCCCTTATTCAATAGCTGCATTTCCCATTGTTATAACTTGGATAACAAGATCTTACGAAATACTATATCCCCTAACTTAGGACCATTCGGATCTCCTAAAAGCTATCAAAGAAAAAATATCTAGCTAAGCGAACATTAGATAATATAAGAAGATATACCTCTAAAATCACAAACATAGAATATCCTCCCTAAATTCAAACTTCTCCGAGGCTAAGACCACAAACTATTGCCCCTATAAATCGATTTGAATGTTAAATCTAGATTGAACCCTCTTCCTCTAAATAATTATATAAAAACAATAACTCCTCCTAGTCATACTAACAAAATTAATTTCAAGCATGCCAAGTCTATGTGGGAATGATATTTGGAAATGTGAGAATGGCAGAAGGTATTGTTTTATAAGACTAGACCTCTTACATAGTATCATAGACCCTATGTAAGAAACAAACGCCCCTGTCCTTGACAACGAGATCCTTTATAAAACCAACAAAAGAAGTACAAGAGGATTCCACTATCAAGTATACTATACAATTAACTCCAAACAAAGATATATTTAAATATCGCAAATCTTGGCTTCTATCTCTTTAATTTAGCCTCTTTCGTATAAAGATAAAGAGAGAATTGATAATTTCACTTCTCTACAATGATGAAAATATTAGAATTGACTTATTAAAGAAGGAGAATTTTAATTTCCTTATTTCTAGTTTATCTAACAATTCCTTCACCAGCCGAAAGAGCTCCTTAGCTGAATTTCCTTTTAAGAATAACTTTAGTCTAGTTCTAGGTCCTTCCGCCACCTCTACAAAGAGATTCTTATATATTACCAAGCCGTAGGGAGAACGGAATTAAAGAAGAGTTAAGATCAACTTGCAAACCTAAATGAGATTTCGGAAAATGGATTAGCAGTTAAGTAAAAGTTAAGGTAAATTTTAGGAGAGTGTACGATTACCCTGCAGTGAAACAAGTCCTCTGGGGATAACCTAGGAGAGCACTTGGAAAGGTTTATTATTTGTTATTCAATTAGAATATAGAGTATACTTAAAACGCCGTATCCACAAAATAATTGAGAAAATTTGTCACTGTTTAAAGGGATTCGACAGGATAGTACTTGCACCCCCGATTAGCGCGTACCTAACTAGGTGGGGCGAGCCTATCATTTCCACACTAGCCCCTCTTCCAAATTCCAAATTCCAAATCCACAAGCTCAACGTCGGAGGTTCCCCTCCACCAACATAACTCTCCCCCCAAAAGGGAACTTCACCAGCTCCATCAAATTTCCTTTCAATCAACTCCAATCCCCATCAATTAACCATCTAACCCCATCTCCAGCTTCAATTCTTCCAATTGAACCTCCTACCTCCCTAGTCCCCTTCGACCCCACCATGTCGACCTCCCTCCTCTCCAACATCGACATCACAACCGTCGTCTCCCTAACCGTCGTCGTCGGCCTCCTCAATCTCTCCTATCTCCTCTCCCACCGCCTCCTGCACCCAACAACCCCCTCTTCCCTCCGCACCCTCTTCATCTGGCACACCTTCGACTTCCTAATCCACACTCTATTCGAAGGCTCCTTTCTATACAATTGTTTCTTTTCCTCCTTCCCCTCTCCCTCCCCAAACAGCCCTCCAACCTCCACCTACCCGCAACCCACCCCGGCCTTCCTCTCCGACCCCTCCGTCACATACGGAAATGCATATACCACCAACCTCGCCGGACAAGTCTGGATGGTCTATGCCGCTGCGGATAAAAGATGGGGAGGAATAGATCTGACAGTTGTGAGTTTGGAGTTGCTGACTGTATTTATTGGGGGCCCGTTGGCTGCGTTTATTTCGTGGGGGATTTGGAGGAGGAAGCCGATGGTGGGGTTTTGGATGGTGGTTCTTGCTACGGGGGAGATTTATGGATGTTTGTGTCCCTCTGTTTCCTTCCTTCCTTCTTCTCCTTATTTCCATCGCTCCCTCAAAATCAACCTCCCCCCCTCACCAAAAATATATATATATAATAAACAAATAAAACCCCCCATCTCCATAACTAAAACTAACAAACAAAAACCCCAGGCTTCATGACCTTCGCACCCGAATGGTTAACCGGCAGTCCAAATCTCGACACCTCCAATTTCATGTTCAAATGGGTCTACCTAATCCTCTTCAATGTGGTATGGATCGTCATGCCCGGATATGCTTCATGGTGGGCCTATAGGGATTTTAAGAATGCGTTGGGGGTAAGGAATCGGGTTGTGGAGGCGAGTGTTAGGGGTGGAGGGAAGAAGGGAAATTGAAGGGTTGGTTGATTGGGGAGGTTGATGAAAACAAGGGGAGGGGGGGTTGGGAAGGGCAAAAAAAACCTTTCTTCACAACTACCGCTCATAAAATAGATTTCGGATTTAAAAACAAATTCAACAAATCAAAAGAATAAGGGTTAAAGCCAAGTATATATAAATCTACGCATCTGAAATCAGCAGCTATATCTATGCTAAACTATGATACGATGGAGTGAAGTAAAATACAGGCTAAGCAGAAAAAAACCCTAGATCCCAGCGCCGACTCTACCATTCATAAAAAATTAACGCGCAGTACATGCGTTTCTCAAGAAATATAATAAGGTAATTTTTCGTTTCTTTCCTTTCCCTTCCCTTTCCTTATTCCCTATCCCTATCCCTTCCACCACCTCCCACCCCCCCAACAACCAAAACCTCATCTCGAAAGAAAAGGAAGGAACAGAGTGTTTTCTTTTTTTTTTAAACATCAACCCTACCTCCCCTCTCCTCAAGAACCTTCTTAATCCCCTCACAAGTCCCCCTCGCATCCCCAAACAACATCCTCGTCCCCCCCATAAAAAACATCGGATTCGGAACATCCGCATACCCACTACTCATCCCCCTCTTCATCACCACAACCTGCTTACTCTTCCACACATGCAACACGGGCATTCCCTCAATACTACTTCCCTTCTCCAACGCAATCGGATTAACCGTATCATTCGCACCAATCACAAGCGTGAGATCCGTATCTTTGAAATCGTCGTTGATCTCGTCCATTTCGAGGACGATGTCGTAGGGGACTGAAGCTTCGGCGAGGAGGACGTTACATTGACCTGGCATGCGGCCGGCGACGGGGTGTATTGCGAAGCGGACTTTGACACCGTTGGCTTTGAGCATGCGGACGATGTCTGAGATGGCGTATTGGGCTTTAGCGACGGCCATTCCGTAGCCGACTACGATGATTACGCTTTCAGCGGTAGCGAGGGCGTCGGCCGTTTCTTCGATGGACGTTTTGGTAATGGTGCCTTCGGGGATGAGAGGTTGGGAGGAGGTGGTTGAGGGTGGGATGCCGCCGAATAGGACGTTAGGGAGAGTACGGTTCATGGCCACGCACATTATGTATGAGAGGATGGAACCAGAGACACCGATTAGAGCCCCAACTGTAGTTAGAAGAGGATTGTCAAGCATGAATCCTTCGGCTACGAGGGCAAATCCAGAGTAAGCGTTTAAAACTGTAATGACGACGGCTGTACATCATATTGAATTAGTATATTGTAGTTAAAAGAGGGGGGAATAAGAACATACGCATATCAGCACCACCAATAGCAGCCGTAGTAGTGAAGCCCTTCAAGAAACTCAGAACTGCATTCCCGAGAAGACATCCAGCGGCAATAAGTGGTGAACCTGGTGCCATAGCAAGGAAAGTTCCCATAGTGGCTACATTCAGACCTAGCAGAGAAGAATTGAGAGCATGTCGACGACCAGGAAGTCTGATGGGTCTCGATGACATTCTACCTGCGAGCTTGAGGAAAGCCACGATTGAGCCTGTGAATGTTACACCACCGATCAAGACTCCTAAATAGCCAGCTACGAGATGGAGCATAGAGATATCGCCAATATGTGCCATTACACTACCGAAACTAGTAAGGACAGCTGCAAGGCCAACAACAGAATGAAGTGCTGCAACTGTTTGTGGGAGATCTGTTGGAGTTGTTCGTCGACCGATGAGGAGACCTAAAATCGTTAATACTTGAACTTGAGAATTCGTGGGCTGTGATAGACCAACCGGCAATACTACCTATACCAGCAACAGCGCCAAATTGCATAAGCACATCAGGTGGGAATCCAACGGCAGCTAATGACGCCAAAACACCAGACCCAACACCAAGCATGCCAAGCATATTTCCTTGTCTAGCAGTTGTTTGAGAGGAAAGACCAGAGAGGGAACCGATGCAGAGAAGAGAACTGGCGAGATATCCAGCCTGGACCAAACCTGCCATACCAGTACTTGCGGCAACGAGGAAACCACCGGTGAAGACTGCACCAGGTACAGCATATAGCCAGGGATATTCAGGGGGGTCAGTTGCACCTATTACTGTTAGAAGGCACCTAATAATAGAGCTGGGGAGTACTTACGTCTGAACATGTCAAGCATTCTCTTGGTAATAACGAATCCGCCGGATACATTTACAAAAGCGAGCAGAACAGATAGTGCACCTAAAGCCTGTGGCATCGTATGAGGCAGAAATCCACCACCCATGATGAAGAATCCTCCAACACCGACCATACCTGAGAAGGATGTCAGCAATGCCGCGCTTGAACAGCCGGTAGCACTCACCAGAGATAGCGTTAGTAACACTCATCAGCGGCGAATGCAGAGCAGGTGCTACGCCCCATACTGCTCGATACCCAACAAGCCCAGCAAGGGCAAATGTGAAGAAGTTCGTCATGAATAATGGTCCTGCCATCTTGCCAATCACAAGAACGCCACCCATACCACCAGTAACAGTAATAACCTCGCGAGAAGCCTTCTGCCATGGCGTAAGGGCAACAATTTCAGGTTCTTTGATATCATGTACAGGATTTGGCTTGGGCACCACTGGTGGAGGTGCAGGTCGAGGAGCGGTAGGTACGATATCTCCCTTATATGTAACAATTGCGCCACGGACAACTTCATCTTTCAAGTCGATGCCAAAGGTATTGTCCTCCGGTGCCATTGAAAGCAGGAACTTGGTGATATTGTTCGAATATAGAGTAGAAGATTGAGTAGGTAGACGGGACGGTAGATCAGTATAACCAATAACCGTAACTCCATGACTATGGATTAACTTTCCAGGAACGGTGACGACACAATTACCACCAGCTTCAGCTGCAAGATCGACAATCACACTGCCAGGTCTCATAGCAGTGATCATCTAGGAAATATGATCAGAGAAGGAAAGGTTGTCAGTGTACAAAAAGCTTACCTCTTCAGTGATTAATTTTGGGGCAGGTCTTCCAGGAATCAAAGCTGTAGTGATTACAATGTCTACTTCACGGCATTGTTCAAGAAAGAGTTTCATCTCAGCTGCAATGAATTCAGGTGACATTTCTTTTGCATATCCACCTGCGCCAGAACCATCTTCCTCGAGTTCTACCTCGACAAATTCTGCACCGAGAGACTGTACTTGTTCACGAGCGGCGGAGCGAGTGTCAAATCCACGAACGATGGCTCCGAGACGACGGGCCTAGAAAGGTTCACAATGTGGTGGGACGAGAGGTATTGGAATGGCTTACTGTTGTAATGGCACTTAAACCTGCCACACCAGCTCCGATGACGAGAACTTTACAAGGCGGGATCTGATACTAAATGAGAAAAGAAAATTTGAATATTATGGAAAGCCTACCTTGCTGTAATTACTAGTCAGCAAGATTCTCAAGCTATAAGAAAGAACTTGCTTACCCAGCTGCTGTTGTTTGTCCGGTCATGAACCTTCCAAAATTATTGGAAGCCTCCAACACCGCTCGGTAACCCGCAATATTCGCCATTGAACTTTGCTAGATCAGCTCCTTGTTCGCAGACTAGACCAGGACCTACCTCAGCGCATCGAAAACCTGTGCTCTGGATATTCTCGGTATCATATCCATGGCGAAACTCGTGATATTCCTGCTCGCCAGTTTCTCTATCACCTTTCCATTTTGCTTTGGGTATAGGAACGATATGACAGTCGAGCCCTCCTTCAGTTGGTCCACCTCTGATACTGCCCCATCGAAACTTGGTGCTCGAACTCGGAGGAGGATGTCACTTTCTGCGAATACACCCTTGCGGTTGGTCAATGTCACTCCTACCTTCTCGTATGCATCATCTGTAAATTGTGCTTCTGCGCCTGCACCACGCTCCACCAGGACACGCTTGAAACCCTTCTTGAGAAGCAGAGCCGCATTTTGAGGCGTGATAGCTACCCTTCTTTCCCCTGGGTATGTCTCGCGAGCTACACCAATTGTGATTTCCGAGTAAGGTTTCGTTGTGACAGGAGGTATTATGCCAATGGGCACTGAAGACACCGTAGCTTGGCGGGTATGCACAAAGGTAGATAATTTTGGGCGCAAGGGCTTTCGTGCATCTGGCCATCTCTGCGAGTTGTAGTATAGGGACCGCGTCGTCCGAGCTGTTGGGAGAAATGTCAGCCTTGTGCTCCACGAAGTGCAGAGCTACAGATGGGGCGGGGGAGAGCATGGACAAGCTGCAAGGTCCCGAAGCTCCTCATCTTTGCCCAGCGAAGGCAATGGATGAAGGAATACCTAGCAGACTGATACTCGAACGTTTGGCGAGCGCAGAAGTCAACCGCACACCCGCTCGACACTGGCACAGCGACGGCCGCATCATGGAGGAAGATATCATGGCTGCCAACGGTGGCTATGGTTTTGGCGCGCACGCCCACTCGAAGTCGAGGTTGAGGTCGAAGTTGCGGTCTTCGTCTTGGGTGTGAGTCAGGACGAGCATCTGTCTTTTCGGACTGGAAAAGTCGGTGTCCACAATGATTCAATCTGGATTCATTACTGGCAGAAGTCGGATGTCGTCCAGCCAGACGCACGAACGAGGAGGGCTGGTACGGCGCAAGTGGCACAACGTGCACAAAGGCCGGGTCGTACGAGAGAAAAGGAAAGGGGAGAAGAGGGACAATCGGGGTACCTAGCTAGCTGATGGACTCTTTCACGCAGCGGGCGGCGCATTCTGCAGCACGGAGAAGATCTCTCCCACGGCTGGCTGGCGGCCCGTGACGCAATCGTGGGGTGCGCGCCGTTGCATGGATAATATATATATACATATATATCCCTCGGTCAAGAATGGGGGAGGCAAGGTGTGGGGTCTGGGGAAGAAAGGGGGGGAAGCGGGGAAGCTGCTCCTCAGCCTTAGCTAGAGGCCTTCTCGTCGTCCTGGGGTGTGGGCGGACGAGGAAGGCGCGTCGGATCGTCGAAGGCAGCCCAAGACCAGTCCACATTCCAATCTCCATACGGTCTGCTCGATTTTGCCCATGGGAGAATGCGATGGGCATCATCTGATGGAATGCACTTCTCCCTCATGGCAAAGCGGCCGGGCAGGGGAAGTTCCATCCCACCCTCCATGGTGGCGGGCGGCACCCGATGACAGAGATGGATATCGCGAACGGGCATGATTGGTGGCTTTCCTGGCTTGCCTGGCTTGGGACGTTTGGATATGACTTCGGCGTACCCGCGGGGGAGGAGCACTGCAGTGAGGCCTTCTTCCACGTGAGGGGTTAGTTCCCCTATAGACAGACCTTTGCATGAGCTAATCAATCTATTGCAAACGGTACGTCGAGCCCGATTCCTTCGCAAACGTCAACTTCCCTAATGGGTAAGCATTTCGACCTCCAAAACCCAAGTTTTCGCTCTAGCATATCACATGACCGTTGCGCTCAACTAACCTAATTATATTGAGCTCCCACTTCGTGATAGATTTAATATATCTATCTTCCTTCCAAATATAGAAACATAATTATTAACAACAAGGAAAGCGGGGTGAGTGTAACAGATGTCAGACGTAGAGAGAGAGAGTATATAGTTCAATAATAACAGAAATAAGTTAATAATAAGAAGCTTAACAAACCTACTTAACCACTCTATAGAAATCCGGAAACGGATGAGGTATATAATAAAAAAGAGACCAGAGGGCCAAGGAGAACATAAGAATATTTCTAATAAACCTTCTAATCTAATGAATTACAACAACTGAAGTTTTTAAGATGCCTTTAATGAGTTAACAAGAGCCATTAGCACCTACGAGTGAGATTTCCCTTAATACTCTCCACAAACAATTTCTTACGATCTGTCCTGCCTCCATCTCCGGTAGCGCCCAAGATTATCTACCTTTGTGCATACCCGCCAAGCTACGGTGTCTTCAGTGCCATTCTGTCATAATCTCAATTACCGATGACGTTGTAACAAAAATATCTCTCAAGCCTAGCGACTATCAAGTAAGCAATGAGCAATCGATCTTTGAAACCATACGGATATGTACACGGCGATATTAGCCCTCGCAATATTCTTTTCGAGGATTCTCAAACTTAGCCGAGTCGACTTTAATCATTCCCTTAAGATTGGAGATAACCTTGATGTTGGTTACGAACCGTACCCTACGTCTGAAGTCGTAAAAGAGGATAACTCAGTAGTGACTATAGTATTGCAAAACTAAACATAAAACAATTTGTATTAATATCAATATTTTGGTTTATGACCAGAGGCGCGGAGCTTTATCATGAATTAAAAGGCCCAAAATAGGTAAATCCTTTGATGAATTGCGAATTCCACGCTACAGACCCCTAAGATCCAATCGACAACATTATTAGCGATTGCTGGTTAGGACAGTTTGAGCCGATTTGAAGAGACCTCTCGACACGTCCGCGAAGTTGTAACACTTGATGAAGTCTATCAGGTTAGGAAGAAGGGATGTGGACATTATTATCAGCTACTTAAAATTTTGGGTTGCTAGTACTCCTGTCGCTGTTGGGTCTTGTCGAGCTAAGATAACAAAGAAGTATATTTCTCAACGACAACATCAACGTTAAAACCATTAATGGGACTAATGATGTCTAATTCCTAGCCTGGTGCTTAGTGTATAAGCAAGGTAGAAATGAAACTCTGTCATTAGAGAGTTCAAAGGAGATTAGAGCGAAAGCGAAATAGTGAGAGGCAACGAGGAGCTAGTTAGATATACACCACTTTTTTTTGCGGCTGAAGCTTCAAGGAATTTCAAAGGACATTAGAGCCAAGCTATATCAAGGCCTTTTCGATCAGTATATATGCTTCCGGCGGACAAAAAATGGAAGTATGCAGAATCCTACGCTGACTTTTGTGGGCAATATTAAATGGGGTTTGGAAATGTACCGATCAGTAGGGGAACGGAAAGACAGTTACAACTCAAAATCGAAGGGAAGTAATACATTTGATGGGCAAAGCGTTAATTTACTATGCTACTAGTTGGGTATTGGCATAGTCCTATGTCCTCTACTACACCAACCTAAAAGTGTCCATCCTTTCCTTCTCCGCCATAACCATCATTCTCAAGGAAAGAAGAATCTAGTGCTTAGAAGCCTCTGTTCATTTCATTAACATTTGCTCGCTTATTCAAATTACTCAGAATAAATAAATATACCTTTGTGGACATCAGCCTTGGTCTCGTGAGAGGTTTGGTCGAACTTGTCCCCAACAGCATCCTTTGCGGCGGAAGCGCGGGAACCCAAGTTTGCGTTGGAGTCCTTGGCGACAGACTTGTTGGCCTCCTTCGATGCCTCAGAGCCAGCACCTTGGACGGTCTCTGAAACGTAGTTGGCGGCGTTCTGGATTTAGAATCAGTACGTAACTCAGATTGAAGTGTTGGAGAGGAGGAAGAGGATGCTCACCTTGATAGTCTCCATTTTAATAAATTGGTTATTTGGTTGTTGGTTTGGTTTACTTTGGTTTGTATGAATGTAGTAGAGACGAAAAGAAATCTGTGAAGGGAACATTGAGCCCTTTATAAACCCCTCCCTTAGCCCCTAATCCCTCATAATGACGTCGGTAGATTCTTCACACGATCGAGGATGGATATTGAACAGATCCGAAGGCGAAGCTCGTCACTGATGCTTTCAGCCTCCCAGCCAACTTCACCTGGCAAAGATGTACCGGGATATGTAACTCCTCCCGCATGGCGTAGTTCGTCGTCAGCGGGGTCGGAGACTTTGGCCACGATTGGCTCGTTAAGCACGGCTGCCCCTCGATGGCCAGCGACGTCATACCGAAGCGATACGCCAAGCGGGGAGGATTGCCGCAAGGAACCAGAAGCTATCCAAAAGCAGTTTAAGCTTGCAAATTGCATACGTGAACTCTCAAAGCATTTCTTGGAAGACCTGTGGCGGTGCCAACTTTTGGTCCGGCGTGTAGATGCTGCCTGCATCAAATCCAATCGCGAGAACCGCCGAAGTGGCGATGACAGTCCAGAAACTGTGTGGCTGACCACATGCATTCAGGAGTACTCTCCGAGGGGGCTAAGAGTCCTTGAAGGAAGTCCCTTGAAGGAGAAAACTTCTGCTCGGTGTGTCAAATTTCGTGCTCCTGTAGTGGGGAATTGTGCTCCTCGACGAATGGTTTCTGAGCCTCAAGAGACAAATGGCGTCAGGAGAAAATGCTCCGCGCTCATCTATATTTCCTCTGCTTTCAGGTCAAAATCAAGCTCAAGCTCACAACTCGACTCATCCTCCTTTAGTTACCCTCGGTGCTCTTCTGTGAGATACGTAATATCGCACAGCTGCAGGATTCTGCTAAGGATGACAGAATGCAATCCGTAACATAGCAATCTGTCTTCTCCATTTGTTTGGCCATCGATCTGAGCATACGTATCCGTACCGCTCCGCTATATGGCTTTCTCCATCGTGACCAGGGCAGGTATGCCTGAGCTCAGCAGCGTATCCAGTTCGGGTGTGTCTGGCGTTCCCCCAAGACATCAGCTGCATGTCTGCTGGCTAGAAGAGTTTGGCGCGTTAATATTACTCAAGGAACCCTTGAACAGCAAAGCCGAGCAAGATCGTGTTGGTGAAGTAGGCCGGTCCTCGGACTTAGTTGACAACCTTTCATGTGTCAGTCAACATGCCAGAGAGGACCGGAGAGAAGCCCGCCGTGTCACATAAGAGGGTTTGTCATAAATTGAGTGTTGTATTATCTGAGGAAAGTATGAGCGATGTTACGCGTAAACTGTTGAGTGGTGTTGGTATTTCCTATCCAAGAGTAGAAATTCGAGGTGTACAACCTCATAGTTCCATGATTTCCCCATCATGCCCTATACCACCTCGAAACAACTCCCTGATAACTTTTCCACCAAGCAGTGTTTGTTGGACGATACCCTCAACGTGCTTGGGCTGTACTCTACCATACCATATCCCACAGCCCGCCAAAGGGTTTTCCTGTCCTGTGAGCAACATAATCCCTGGGGGGATGTAGATGATCACATTCCCAGCGAACTTATGCCCACCGATATGGCTAATCAAGCCCACTCTCGCGGTCCCTCTGCTATTTTCGACTGGGCCATCCAGCAATTCCCTTTGCAGCTCATTATCGATGGCCACTGGAGCCTTCGCTACTTGATATCCGTCTTTGGGAAGCTGTAACTCAAACTGATCTCGCAGAACCGGTCCTAAGATACCACAACGCATATCTCGTCCACCATGCCCGCAGATCAATATCAGCACATCCTTGACATCTTGTACCCCATATAAAACTCGACCAGCGTCTTCACTTCGACGCAAGCGATCCTTGTGAATGGGGGATAAATTATCCTGTATTGGGTGAAGTTGCTTTGGCAAAAGATAACCTTTCACTAAAGCTTGCACAGAATCGAAAGATACTCGCGGAAGGAAGGGGACATATTTAAAGCTCGGAAAAATATATGCGGATGTAGTTTGTAGCTCTCGTCTGCTCGGAATCGAAGAGGGAAAGGAGGAATTGGTGATGGAGACGTTGTGGTAGGGCTAGATTAGGAGTTAGTATATTGTTTAGAGAGCTTTATCGCACAAGAGATCCCTACGGGGAACAGCGCTCGTACATTCGAATATATTCCACCCCTTCCCATTAATTCCTTGATATCTGCCGCCAAATTGTCCCCCGAGTTCTCCTCTTCGATCCGCGATGGCCAATCCTCATTGCCCGTGCAGATGAGCACTTGCTCAGCATATCGCGGCATTGTGCCCTGCAGCAACTTGGAGTGGTCTATCTCCAGCCCTGGAGGCATGGCGGGCATATCCAGGCAGGTGCAATTTGGATCCGGACACGTCGGGATCGAGGGAAGAGTGGGCTTATGGAGACTTGAGCTGGGTCGGAGACATTGCTGTTGGAGAGCAAGGCGCCATGGCGACTTCGCGAGTCTGCGCAGGGACATAGGGTGGTGTGGAAGAGCAATGGGTGTCCCCGCGCCAAGGAGGATATACTTAGTGATACCGTGAAGGCTTATCAGATGGAATCTGCGCATTTAGCGTTTGCCGCTCCCCGTATCTTTACAATTCCCATCCGCAGCTGGTCTTGAAAAAGTTCCTGGCCGGGTTCCTCTCTCCCACCATCCAAACCACTCAATTGAAGTCAATTGCTGGTGCTATCACTTGTTCCGCATCGTGTCTTTGATTTGTCCGTCCGATTGACTTACTTCCGCCGATTTCTCGCTGCGAGGATTGGGATGAACTCCCATGCCCCGTCTCTCGAACTCCCTCCGCCGAGCAGCGTATAAGGTTTCCCCTCTCCTTCCACTGGTCCTCCAAGGCGCTCGGACTTGGCAACTAGCTGTTAATGAGCTTCGCTGGCTGAAGGAGTACAACCAACTGTCCCTCCCACCGAAAAGTTCCCCCCACCGAACCAGAATGGCGCTGCTGGGCATATGCAGACTTCGGGCCAGAGGCAAGCCTTTGCAGTATATCTTGCGCTCCCAGCCGTTTGGAACGCTCGATATCAGATGCAATTCTGGAGTTCTGATTCCGAGGTGAGTCGCGAGCAGGATTCATTGAGAATGTTGATACTAACTTCACCTTTAAGACCGGAAACCGAGGCCTACACGATGCATTTAGCAACCATAATAAACGAACACCCTTGGTTTCGCCATAAATTTACAAGGCCGGTCAAAAATCCACTGGTACCCCCAATCCCATTAAAAATCGCAGACCTCGGATCTGGAAGTGGATGCATATCACTATTACTATACTCGTTGCTTGCTGCCAACTATCCTAGGCTTGATATACGGGGATACGACATTTCAGAACAGGCGATAGCTCTTGCCAATGAAAACCTGCAAAAGGGCTTGTCAGAGGGACAGCTTCGTCCTCTCTCGGAGAAGGAGCCCTTTAGCCGGGTGAAATTTTACAAAAGAGATATTTTCGCGAACGGTACGCTTGCCGGTTATAAGGATGATATTTTGATCACAAACCCGCCCTACATTTCTCGGGAGCAATTCAATTCGGAAACCACGCGCTCAGTCAGAAACTGGGAGCCAAAGTTAGCCCTGGTTCCACCAGATACTCCATTGCCTCATTCTGAATCTGGAGTAGATCCTTCCCCTATTTATCCAGGAGACTTCTTCTACAACACTATTTTATCAAGATCTGAAAAAACCTCTGGCAACGTGCGTCGAAAGATTATCCTCATGGAGATCGGGGACGATGAGCAGGCTGTTCGAGTTGTTAAGCAAGCGTTAAAAAGGACTAATATAGCAAAAGAATATGAAATCCAAATTTGGCGAGATTGGCCCGGCCAAAGCCCAGCAGAAGGGGAAGCATCCAGTGTGGACGTTGATGGACGACACATCGCCGTCGAGGGATCTGGAAATATGCGATCTGTGGTCTTGTTTCGGAAACAATGGGGCGGATTTCGCTCAAGTTTTGAAGGTAACGATTTAGTAATAGAACATAAGGCAGATGGTAAGCGTAGCCTTACTGCTAGAATACCTATGACGAAGGAAATATTGGGGGCAGTAGAAGTGCAAGGCTCTGAGGCACCAGCACATTCAAAGACGCTTCCAATACACAGGCATTTAACGGAAGGTCTCAAAATACGAAAGGTTGCCAAAGAAGGTGGTGAGATTAGAGCAATCGGATTAGGAACGGGAAGGCCGTCGAAAATTCGGAGAGTTGGTGTGAAGGTTCGAGGGGGTACAAAGGTAGTTAGAATGGTTAAAGAGAGGGCTCCGGAGAATATGGTTAGAGAGGAGAAAGCTCACCAAGACGATTTTTCTCCAGTAAAGTGGAAACGATTAGGAAAGAAAGTCCGGTTGGTGTATGCGCCTATGGGGACAGCTGCCACGTTGGAGAGGGTCACGAAAAAAGACGATGTCACCGCTTCTAATTCTACCGAACAAACTTCAGCCAAGATTAAATCTCAATAAACGCAATTTTAAATACTGAGAAAGTTCCACATTACCATTTCCAGATTCAGCTCCTGAGATGGTCTCATCAAAAGATAGAAAGTATGATCAACTTCAACCCCTTCCCGCATAGCGTCTTCTAGTAAAACCATCATGGTTGAATCCATGGAAGAGAGCCAAGAGACGGAGTTGGCTATGAGACTCCTCGAACGCCTCGCCCTTTCTCTGTTAAATTAAGTTTACTAAACCACGCCAACCAACCGCCTTCTGTTGGACATACAAGAGCTAGTGTTCTACCACGTATAGGGCACGCTGTGTGTAGAAACACCACCACAGACAATGGAATTCCTCTCTATTATTTGCGTTCTACGCCAGACGGAAAATCGGACATGTACTGTACAATATGTAACAACACAGATGACTCAGCCACTCCAATATCTGCCACAATCACTGGGCACCAATCCTCTCCGCTTATCTTAATGGATCTAGTATTTTAATAAGTAGGTTTTGTTAGACAACTTTAGATGAATCTAGTGAGAAAGTCTAGTTGATGTACCTTCCGAATGTCTGGGCAAATTCATAGAAGAAACGAATCGATCGTACGCTCTTAAACGATTTCGTTTCAAGAATAACGAAAGTGGAGTTGCAACCGTATTCTCCTCTTGCCTCCTATTTATACAGCATATCCCCGCAATGTCAATTCCGTCACTCAATATCCGCCCCTGCCCAAATTTCCATTTGAAATCTTTGCGTATAGCTTGAAATATTGCGTGCTTCGTTGTTTCCTCTATTCTCCATGTCAAAAAGTGAGGCGTTGAATACATTGCAAGGAGTAAACGTTTTCCACGACCATATGCCTGAACTTCACCATTTCCCATTCCGTCCGAATTGCAAGGAGCATGGCTCTAAACCTTGAGGATTGTTGTTCGGACCAGCTTACGAATAAGTTGGCACTTTTGCTGTTTCCGTCGTGGTAGAAGAGGTGATTTCAGGAAGAGAAACGCAATTGTATGTTTAAGCACACCAACGACAACAATAATGCCAGCAGACCGATAATCATACTCTGCATCGCCCCAACCTCCATATTTACTATGCCTATAAAGTCCAACATCCGCAAACAAAAAGTGGAAGTCACCCCACCGCCGCGCCGCCCATCCAAGAAAACATCTTGGCACCAGCTTGGCAAAGTTTCGTCTATATTTCTACGTCTAGAACCAAACATTATATTGTTTCAACTGGAATCATCAGATGAACAGGTGCTAAGTGAGTTTTCTAGAGATATCATGTTTATTGTTTGGTCTTATAGTGACAGGGAAGGGTATTTTTGGGGAGAAATGCAATGACAAGAATTGACTACGTCTAAAAACATGGTTGTTACTCGTATAATTCATTACCCCGCCAGGGGAAAACTGCCCCGCATATTTTCACTCAAGAAGATCGCGCCAAGTAAACCCCTGAGATGTTCAGCTGATATTTCACTCGATGTTGAGCGTTGCAAAGCTTAAATATCACCCCTGGATACAACCACATGGAGACTTTGCTTGGAAACATTAGATACTATTGGTGGAATGAGAAATCGAATAGAGGGCTTGGCCATGATCAGAATATATTGATGCACTGTTTCCGATGGAGCTGTTCGTTGCCCTGAATGCCGACATTGTGGCGAGGTCAGAGTAAGACAGAAAATATTTCTTATAAGTACAACAGAAGTATGCCGATGTTTACAATTCTTCAGCAAGCTCACTTCACTCTCTTCATCTCTCTTCTTTCATATTTGTACAACTGATCTCTCTCGAACTGCATATCCTATTTTCTCGTTCTAGCTATTCTTTTTCCCAAAACAACAATCTTCCCACAATAAACTCCAATATGAAGTTCTCCGCCCTCTCTCTTGGTTTGTTTGCGGCAGGTGCTCTGGCTAGCCCTACGCCAACTGTTGGCGAGCGTGCTCCCAATGCTGCAAACGTTGCTAAGAGAGCAACAATCACTGATGTTTGACTCTCCCCTTTCTGAAATAATTTCCGTTACATCATTCTAATAACCATCTCCAGAGCGCTACTGGTTACGCATCACAAAACGGAGGCACCACTGGAGGAAAGGGAGGAACCACCACGACTGTTTCCACTTACGCCCAATTCACTGCCGCAGTCGCAGGCACTGCTGCCAAAGTCGTCATTGTCAGCAAGCCCATCACTACTGCTGCTTCCCAAGTCAAGGTTGGTAGCAATACCTCGATCATTGGCAAAGATTCCAGCGTAAAATTCACTGGATTCGGTCTTCTTGTCAAGAGTGCCACAAACGTTATTATTCGCAACATCGCCGTTTCTAGCGTTCTCGCTGAGAACGGAGATGCCATCGGTGTTCGTAAGTATTTCCTTCTCAATAATACCCCCCTTAGCTAGTCTCCTATGACAAAGAACTCCACAAAACTAATTAATTTCCTTATAGAAAAATCTAGCAACGTCTGGATTGACCACGTGGATGTCTCATCAAACAGAGACCACGACAAAGATTACTACGATGGACTTATCGACATCACCCACGCCTCGGACTACATCACCGTCTCCAACTCCTACATCCACGACCACTGGAAAGCATGCCTAATCGGACATTCCGATTCCAACTCTGCAGAAGACAAGGGCCATCTAATCGTCACCATGCATAACAACTATTTCGCCAACCTCAATTCCCGAGGTCCTTCTTTCAGATTCGGAACTGGACATATTTTTAATAATTATTATAGTTCTGTTTCTGATGGAATTAACACTAGAGATGGTGCTCAGTTGTTGGTCGAATCAAATCAATTTGTTAGTTCGAGCAAACCGCTTTATAGTACTGATGCTGGATATGCCGTTTCGGTCGATAATGATTTTGGAACGGGATCGAATACTGCTTCGGCGGGTACTTTGAAGACGGTTCCTTATTCTTACACTAAGTTGGGTTCGACGAAGGTTAAGGCTGCTGTTGTTGGGGTGGCGGGTAATACTTTGACATTCTAGATCATCCTAGTCTAAGTTGTGAAGAGTATTGGTGGGGAAATAAAAATGAGAGAAAAGAAAGAGAGAGAGATTCTTGTATATATATTCCTTGTTCTTTGGGCTGTTTGGAATAAAACGCTTGTCGTTTCGATGGATGGTCCTTTTTGTATTTAACCCTTTTTTCGCATGCGAAAACAAGAGAGAGATGACATTTCAATGTAAGATAAGCTTGATGCTTTCTTGAGTGGATTAATTTGCTGGTTTAACCTATTCGATTGTAACATTCTTTTCCCATCTAAGTTGTAATTGTTGGGTAAGTTGGTCATGCTTTGATATAAGGGTGCTTCGAATCCGAGACCTTTAGCATTAGAGCTCTCATTAACACTTTAGACTAGAGAAGGAAGGCCAAAGAGTTGAAGTACTTCTCATAGCACAGAAGCAAGGAGTTAAATCCAAGTGTAATCACTCTCTAATACTAGGAAGTAGAGCGTTAAATTTAGGGTGATTACTTTTTAGGGTCAAGTAACAGAAAGCAAAAGGAGGGGTATATTCTATAAACTTTATACAACATATGACATACTCTAATTCTCTTGTAGTAAGGTAGCAGAGGGCTAAGCTTAAGAGTAACCACTCTCAAGTCTGGAGTAGAGATTAAAAGAAGGCGTAAATTCTGTATAGTGTAATCATTCTCCAGAGCTAGGAGCAGAGAGCGAAAGGAAAGATAAGAGGAGAGCTAATCTTAAGGCAGCAACACTCTAGGTTCAGAAAGTAGGGGATTAGATTAGTATATATCGAATATTAAAGAATTTAAAATTTTAGATACCTTATTCTATTAGTTGTCGGAAACTTCTCTCAATATAAGTAGGACACCTGAAGGACTGCGCTTTTCACTATGCTACTCTTTTCTTTCTTCAAACTATCTACGTAAACTAAATCAAAATTCAAGCTCTTACTCTAGTGTTTAGGATTTGTGAGATACGATTTACGACGAGAGTAACACCCATCAGAATATATATCGTAAATACAGCCCAAAGACTCGGGACATAATTTCAAAAAGGAGTTTGGAAGAATTGGATGCTGGTGATGGCAATTGCAGCTAGAGCGATTAAGAAGCGGAACGACATGCGGATTGATTTCAGGAGATTGTGCTTCTTGCGGCGGACAATCCAAAGGTAGAGGAGGAGCATGAACATCGAGAGGGCGACGGAGAGCCAGAGGTAGATAAAAGTTATTTTGAAGGTATGAAGATAACCATCACCTCGTGCAGAAGCATCGATGTTAAATCGTGTGAACGTGCCCATAACGGCATAGTCTTCAATCAGGAGCGTTGAGGGATCAGAACTATCCAATCTTCCTCCGTATGTAAGATCGCAGTAATCAGGTGTCTCATCAGGATAGAGTGTGAGGTTCAAGTAGTACTGAGCCCAATCACAGCCATGGGGATCCTCATTTACCAAATATCATTTGTTCTTTAAAATCCCTATCTCGTTATAAGAAACTATATTTATAGTCACGTTGGAATTTTTTAAATAGGTGTCTTTTTTTAATGAGAGTATTAGAGAATGATGTTTTGTTTTTTTATTTTGACCTTTTGGAGAGATTGGGAAACTTAATTGAGAAAGTGTAGCTTTTTCAAATATCCGGGACGGGATTTATATAAAGAAAAATAGAAAGCTCAGTAGGAAAACTTAGAACCACAGAAGAGAAAATCGAGTTAAGAGAAAATGCTTGATAGCAATGATATTAATGATAGCCTTAACACCCCGTGGAAGTGATGTCTAAATATCAGTTGAGGAAAACATAGTTAGCAAATTCTCCAAGACTGCCCAAGGATGTGAAGACGTAGTTATAAGAAGAGGCCTAATTTCGGTATGGTAATAGGCCCAAGAAGTTTCAAGCACTTAAACTTTTCTGTGCTAAGAAACACTCGCTCGGGTTGGAATTGGCATCTTAAAGACCTTATACTAGGACACAAACGATGCAAATTATGGATACGTGATGCCACCTGTCAAGGCGAAGTGTCAGCGTTCGGAAAGGCTGGTAAAATAGAGCATTAGAAGAAATATTCAGCTAAGATTTGATCAAGCTTAGAATGTTGATTACCAATTAAGCTTCACAACCAGAATATCGCTTGCAAAGGTCAAAAACTAAGCGAAAAGCAACACCCCTGTCGTCCTATTCTTATCTCCGCATGAATTGTCAAACATCCACCGTCTCAACCTACGTTAATCAACTACTCCTCCAAACTCCTAAGTTGAACTTTAATCTTTCTTACTCTCAAGACTCTATCCGCTTAAATAGGGCAACACGATAGTAGAGACGGCTTAGACAAACAGTGTATCCTCGCGAAATCAAGACTATGTCGTGCAATGACCTGCAAGCTGCTATTAAGGTTACGGTGCCATAATCACTCAGGGTACAAGATTATATATATAAAATAATTGTAATTCTTTATGTTTGTCTTGCTTTATTTGAATATATAGTAAGGGCTAAGAATGAGCGATTAGGAGATGACGTGGGGTTACAGGACCATGGCCTTTTGACCTCGAAAGATGTCCGATGTTCACAAGCCAACTTGCAAAGCAATAATCAAAGAAGTTTATAGATGAATCTCCTTCATTCACTGGTCGTGATACATACTAAAGTTATAATATACAGACGGCCTATTTTCTGACCCCATCCCATTCATCAATACATAACGTTCTGTTCATCCAGGATCAGATTTCCCATCCTCTCCAATACGCCCTACTATGTCACACAACAATGAAATAATATCCTACCAGCTCCTCAAGAGCCTATGATCACTCGGATCAAGAAAATACAAAAGAACCTATCAGGTCGTCTCAAATGTAGAACAGAATCGCCCAAATATCCACCACCATAGAAATAGAGGCCTACTCAAGGTATCATTAGAAATAGAAAAACACCATTCACCAAACAAAATCTGTGATGTACAGATTCAAGAAAATAAAATCCAACACCAATTCTATACCCTTCTACCCAATTTTCTCTAACATTTTGCGAGAGCAGTATGATTAGGATACTATATCCAATCTTTGGACGACGACTGCGCAAAAGGCGCTCGTCCGGAATTGCTTCGTGATGGTTCCGATCCTGAGTCACTTCTTGTGGGTGTTTGTCGGGGGCTACCCAGCGGATTGCTTTTTAATGACCCATTTTTGATGGGCGATGCTGCCCCCAGACCCTCGCTTACCGATCCCAAGCCTATCGTTGCGGCCTTCCTTTGTGGTGTATATACCGTGGGACTCAATTGGATATTCGAATCGTGAACTTTCTCTAAGGCCGGAATGAACGCCTTTGGGGTAGGGGGTAACGTTTTGTTAATACTGCTTCGAGTAGGACTCAGCTCTGGGATTCTAGATGCCGGATTCAAGGGAGACGGGGTGGACCTTTTGAGGCTAGGCACAGTGAAAGCGGTCTGAACTTTGAGTGGTGAGAGTGGTGAGAGTGGGAAGTTAGGTTTCTTCGCTGCTGAGTTCGGTGACACATTATATGTTGTTGCTGGGAGGGAAAGGCCCCCATTTGCGAGTGGCGACAATGGCTGAGGATTGTATACCCTCGATGGAAGAGGCTGGGTAGAAGTCTCGGTAGCTGGTTCGTTAGGAGCATGCGATAACCTTAACCCGATTTGCACTGTTGCTGATGAAGAGATAGAAGAGTCTCTGCGATGCCTTGGTCCTCCAGAATAATGAATCATGGGCGGAGGAACGAGATCACTGATATCATAAATCGAGATCGGCATTTCTTGAACTGAAGGTTTCGTAGGGCTCAGGCCTTCACTAGGAAATATCGAATAAGAAGGCTTCTTTGCGAGTCCTCGGGCCGCTGTTTGAGGTTTTGTCGAAGCTGGCTCAGGTGCTGTCGGCATGTTGCCGGTCTCGTCGGAATATTTTGGTGACCTGATTGGGCTCAAAGATTCCATACAATATTCTTGTTGCTTTTCACGGCCAACAAGACTTGCGCGACTTGTAGCTCGGCTTCCGATTTGGCCTCTTGATGTTCCTGGACCTGTTACAGGATCGGCCAGATACTGGTGTAGAGCAAGCTCGTTTGGCCCAAATATTCTGATTTGATGCTTCTCTCGTTCCCAGTTTCTCCCAGCCTTAGGCCCGAATGAAGTCGTGGACGTGTTGGATCTCAGGAAGAGCTGCAAGAGGCCAGTCATCAAACCGGAAAGATTGAGAACAACAGTAGCCATCATTGCTAGTTTGATATCCCCTTCCCCGTCAATCAATGATAAGAACCATGGAACCACAAATCCCTAATCTAATTAGTCTAGTTACCGATACAAATCGAAGAAAACTAACCAAGGAGATAAGGCCGAGCACTAAATAGTACACCATCCTAGAAGACGCGATCCTTTGATGCTCGTCAATTAAATTGACAGCCGATAGTCTGGAGAATATTGCGATAGCGCTAATCAACATCAATCCACCCATAACACAAAGAATGATAAATCCAAGCTTTCCATAACTCGTGACAAACCATAGAAGAGAAGCAAAACAAGTATCTGGCTGCTGGAATATGTGTGTAGGAATCCAGGTGGCAATCAGCATGAGGCCCACAGTAACAAGACAAATTGTAACGTCGTATTTCCCCCTTGCTTGGAATGGTAAAGAGCGAAATGACCGGATACAACACTCGAAACCGAAGACCATCTGTAGATATGGTACGATGAAAATCGCTGTTCAGGTTAGCTTAACACTCAAGAAAGAGATTACTGAACTCACCAGGAAACATAGCTTGTGCTATCTTGCTACAACCCGTAGTAAAAAGGGATTGCAGCCCTTCCCCTTGGGATGCAGCAAACACAAGTCCCTGAATGACTATCCCAACAGAAAGTACGAGTGGGAAGGTTTCTGCTGGGTGTATAGAGGAAACACAAAATTTACTGATAGAGATTAGCATAGCTCCCAATAACCTTGACGTCGTAGAGCTTACGATGCCTTGAACTTCGGGTTGCATCGTTTCGAAGCCCAATAACAATCGTAAAGTATGCTGGAGGCGGTTGTAAAAGAAGCCAAAACATTAAATGCAGCGAGAATGATCGTCGAGGTCCTGACTGACTTGCTCTCTGCAAAGACGAGATTCGCAATTAAAGTGAATGTTGCATTATCACTTCTGCTCGTGGCCGTTTGCGTATAAGCAGTCGAGTTCACTGTCTGGTTGAAAGCCCTCTCCACCAAATGCATCACCGAAGGCGCCATTGTATCCACCAAATTTGACACACCCATTAGTAGTCGTTACGAAAATAATCGTTGGCAGCGAACCGGGCGTTGCCGTTCGTCGTGTTGTTAAGTCATGAAGATCCCATCCGTCGTCGTGATGAAGGAGTGACGAGAAGCAAAGTTGAGATCAGAAAGATGTCAAAGAGTTGGGGACACCGATATGCCAGTATGGTGGAAGAAGAGAAATGAAACAGGTTCCTGAGCCAGCAGTGATGACAAAAAGGTTCAACAAATGGAATGAACCCAACGACCAACTAACAGCAGAAATCAAAAAAAGAATGTCGAGACAGTGGATTGGCACATCGATAGGAATGCATGAAGTATAAGAGAACCGTCCATGCACGCTCTGGATGCATGTCTAGTCTAGTGGTGGAGGCGCGGGTGAAAACGAGTCCCACCTTCCAGGGCTCTCCCAGTGGGGCATCGGAGTGGTTCCTGCCACGATAGAAGAAGGGGGGCGTCCCTCACTGGTCGTGGGTTTCGACGATATGGGCACGATGTTAACTGAAGAGGAGGTTGTTTGCCGGAGCAAAAGACTTGGGCGCTATCCGCATGTCGCACTCCAGGGACTACGCAGTTCCTTAGATGTGGGGGAGGGGTGGACGGTCCCGCCTATCAAGCCCAAGTGGCGCCGGACAGCCACAGACAGATGCTTGGATCTTTTAGAGTTGTGAGGCAAGGCGAGTCTGAAGAGATCGCTGAGATGCCTTTTGAAGTTTCGTCGTCGTCGCGAAGTCTCGCTTAGCTTATGATGGCTAGGGAGGACCCCTGAGGCCAAGGCGGTTCATGCGAAGTGAAGGTCAACGAGTCAGAAAGTTCGTAGGAAAAGAAGACGAATGATCCGCCCCTGATGGGAAGCCGCAGAAAGTGAAGACGAATTAGATACCCTAGAAAGGATACAATTGCGGAATTTTCGATCCTCAGAAATTGCAACCCTTGACGTTCGGCAGCGTACCCGGCGGAATCAAGGCATGAATGACGGTATCGATAAATGGAAATCCGATCTACTCGAAGTTATTTGGGGACTTCGTCACTAAAGTCGCAATAACCAACCTTCTAAACTCAAGGCAAGATAACGGGTCACTGTTTGTGCTCTACATAGATCTACTGTACAGTTAAGAAACTCCACCGTCCTTCTACTGTGGATCCGGTTCTGGAGGCATTGAATAGTTTCTAGGCAGAGTTAAAGCAAACAGACTTGCTTGAGGTATCGGAGAATTGGAGCACAGGTTCATCTAGTCAATGATAGTGTTAGTACCCGTGCTTGGCATCCAGTGCCCCCGGAATGGGGGCGCTCTCGGTGGCGTTCCCTGAAGCTGGAAGAGTCGCAGGTGTTGAGATGAAACTCTATCGCGATGATCGAGGGGCTCGCACGGGAGGGGCGATACATCAGGTCTGAGAAACCTCACAAACACGACGAATAAGTTTAGAGTTTTCCCACTATTTTACACATTTGGGTGAAGGTCAAGGCAATATGGCGTGTTCGTGATGAAATTGGTTGACGGTCAAGAGTAGAGAGCGGATGAGAAGTTGAAATTGAAACCTGTTCGTCAAGCGGGTTTGGACAGTGGACGCACGTGACTAATCTCAAACCTTGTTTCTCTCCTTCCAGGACTAGGCATCAAGACCGTCCTTGCTACAGTCATGGCTTAGGAATCTTCCATACAGGACACCCAATCTTGGAGGAGGCACAGTTTGAAAGTATTCAGCTGCATTGCTGCTCCCTCTTACCATACAATGCGCGCCCAATAGCCTCATTTCTGCCAGGTGTGCTCTTCACCATTATCCACTATAGCCCTGTCCTGCAGTTCACGAAGAACAGTTTTGTAGCAAGCTACATAATAATAGCTCCTCATCTCTCGACGGCACGGGTTGTGATACTCTAAGCTTGTTTCCCAAGGCCGAGCCCCTCCATAGACCACCACGTTCAGAGACAATCTACACAGGGCTGGGACAACCTGCAATCTATATGAACCGCACCCAAACCCTCGGCAGCCACCTGCAGCCTGGCCAAGTATCTTCGAGGAGAACCCCCTGATGAAGGTCTTATTCATACCCAACCAGATTCCCAATCCCATCGGAGAATAACACACGGACGTGTATGAACTTAAGTACTTTCCGCGGATAATGCAGATACACCTATCCGACGACAAGGAGCGAGGACGGATAACAGCTTTAAGCTTATCGGAGGTTATGTACTGCAATATAATTTCATTTAAATGCCTGTTAGCACGTTAGCTACATTGAAAGCTTGGGTTGACGACAACAAAGGCACCGAAATCCAACCAATACTATCATCAAGAAAATTGATATATGATTTGGGTCGCCAAAATAAATGCTGTTACTCTGACTTATTGTGGCCTTTCAATTCTATTCTAGTTGACATCTATCTAACTAAAAACATAAAAAGAGACAGAACTTAAGTTTTACTCCTGCCAATGGTGGAATATGGGGAAAGGACTTAATAGCTCTCTTACCATCACAGCTTTCCCCCAGATTCCTCCGTACAACCCCCGCTCACTTCCACATTTAAGCCATGTTGAAATACGGAGTGGGGGGCTTCCGACCAGTTCGGCTCGAAATCATTGAAAATCCGGCATGAAAACGGAACAAGCCATATTCATGCGATGGGAGCTTCCACGCATTCTTCTGGAAGTCACTTCATTGGAAACAGAGTTGCTGTGAAATTCTGGAAAAATATCTTGACAACTTGCAAAGAATACAAAATCTTCTATCCCCACTAGGGCAATCGTTGGAACTTGGTCCTTTAGCTTCTTCTTTCGTAACCAGCAGTCCTGTAATCTTCAGCAGCAGAGCTTTCCTCTAAGAACGAGCATTTGTACTTTCCAAATTATAGCTAACATCTTGTCTCAGGAGTCTTCAGAAAATCTCCCGCCCACACGATGGCAAGAGAAAATATGTCTACGTGAGCCATTCGCAGACGATTCGTGCATATTATTATCAGCTAGATTCTTCTGCAGTATGCGCGTAGGTTTTGGAACTCCCTTCTCTATATGCCGACCCTCAGTGACCAGTCTTCATTCTCTCTTGAAGTGTTCCACCATTCTGTATGTATTTCGCCGCTCCTCAATGTAACCACCCCACATCTCGCAGTTTCATCACCTGCACTTCTCAATTAATATTAACAAGCACCTCACCAATAGGGCTGATGGCTTTCGCTGGAAGTTGCAAAATTCTCTAATCATATTTCTTCACCTTTGACATGCTTTGCTGCAGCTTCGCAACACCAAATGGAATGGGCAAACTTTCTAGATTCGTTCTTCTTCACGACTACTACCCTGTTTCGTCTATCTGCAGACTGTTGTAGCTTTAGAGGCATTTTCATGACTCGAGAGGTTTCGAAACTTTTGAAACTCTCAGATGTCCAATGAATTCGTATTAACAACCCGAAATTGAAACAGGCACCACGTCGTCCTTTCTTCCAATTCTTTAGGTTCGTCCAGATACCAAGCATCACTCTCCGATCTCAAACACACTAACTTAAAAAGGCAGCCACCTGCGAATGATCATACAGAAGACATGGCACTGTAGACTGCACGCTCGACACGTGACTTGCAGCTTGAGGAGACCAACTTCTTTTTCTCCACCGGAGCAAACAGTCTCGCAAGATGATTTCAACGCTCTATTTTATGATTTGGGAATGGCTACCTGGTTTGCGAATGGAAAAGAACTTTGCGAAGGTGCCATGGTGCTGTTCCCTCGACTTAGCTGGAAGTCTAACGTTGGCATTGCAACACTAGCTCAATTATATTGTACTCTTTAACGAGATGTAGGTGAATTTGCCTTAAAGACAGCAATTCCTTCTACACTTAGATCGAATTCAGAAGGTCCTCGTTCCTCTTCGCCTCTTGAAAAATTAAAACTTATCTACGGTACCCCAACAGCTCAAGGCAGCAGTTCCACCACCCAACACTGCCTTCTCCAACTCCTCACCGCCTGACTCATTCCTCAATCCACACCCAAACAAACACAACAAACATCTTCCTCTCCTGATTGCTGCCTACGCCTTCCCTTCCCTCCCAAAAACTATAAATACTCCCTCATCCCCTTCAATAATTATTTTCTCCTCACGCCTCTTCTTTTGGCTAAGATCAAGTGTAGTATCTGTTCTGCCCAGTTTAATCGCTGGTTGCGCTCCCTACGAGGAGTTATCATACTTTGATTAACTTATTTTTTGATTTCTATCTCCTTGATTACGCATAAGCTTGCTTGTGCGTGGTTGGAGAATTGTGTCCCTGGTATCACACTGTTTCCGGGAGATGCGAAACTACCTTTTCTATTTCTGAAATTCCTTTCCTTGCATGGCCTGCTTTTGTGGGTGTGTGAAGAAGAGTGTGGAAATGATGATTAATTCCAAAGGAAATTTGAAAAGAGAGAACGGGTTTCGAGTCTGAATGCTTGTTGAAGGTATCTTTCATATATCCTCGATCCCAGTTTCATCAAGGGGCTGGAGGGAGGGGCTTTTCAATTCGGAAATAATAATGATATAATGCCCTAATTGTGAGTAGATAAATGTAAGATATTTAGATAGATTCTCGGTCAATTCATTCACAAGTTATATAATTTTTCCGAGTTTTTAAAAGTTCTTTTCATCTCACTAAGTCATTTATACAAGAAAAATCCAGACATCATCCATCCAGTCATCTGAATACGTACTCACTTAAACTTTCAATCTCCAAGCCTTAATCTTAATCAATCTCCGTAAAAAGCCAAATATAGCCTATAAATATCAGATATATCCATCCAACCTTAAAAAAGCCTTCCAGAAAAGAAAAAGAAAACAAGGTGGTTTCTATTCCCACCTCGCCCATTCCCCCCTCAACCTCTCCACCTCCCTCTCTCTCTCTCCAACACCCAAGAACATCTTCCCAATCCCCACTCCCCTCCTCAACTCCTCAACATCCCCCCTCCACCTCTCCTCCACGTCCTTTCTTTCCCTAACCCTCCTCGCTAACCCGATAAAATCCCCTTTCCTAACAGCTTCTCTAAAAACCGCTCTCATCCTGTCACTATATAATGCGCAACTCGCTCTTGGAATTCTAACTAGCCCTTCTTTAAACATAAGTGGAATGGCTTTTCGACTCTTCATCTCGGGCCAGACTACTTCGTCGAAGCATTCTTGACAAACGGTGAATTCGGGGAGTTGAGAGATGATATGCCACCGATGATTGAGGAGTTCCGTGTCGCGTTCACATTCAGGCAAGAGGGTTAGTCGTTTAGCTAACGCGGCTAGAGGGCGAATATCGGGTTTTGATTGCGAAGGGGAGAGGAGACAGGTATCTGATGTAGTTTCCAGTACGTCAAAGTATTTGATAAAGCGTTTAGAATCGAATCTCATATCACATATTCGAGGGGAAGGGGGGCCGTGGATGTCCGTTCGAACGAATATTCCCCGTAGGATTGGGAGTAGTGTTTCGATACTTTTGACACAGGAGAGACAAACGTCGAAACCGCGAATTGGATTTCCAGATTTGGGATCGATGATTGAATGCCATTGCCGGACTGCTTCGTGGTTTCCAATACATGGCTGTACAGTAGCGGCTATATTTGCAAGTCCATAGAAGAGCGAGAGATCACGACGTCGATCCTTGATTGTGAGGAGCCAGGCTATACGATACCATGGTGAACTACCAAAGTCACACAGGACTTCTGCTTCTGGTGGTCGAAGAGGGGAGGGTATAAAGAGGTCCCCAAACTCAGTGTTAGCTATCGTTGAGTTGAAGCAGGATGGACAAATGTCGAAGTCCGGACATTCAGGAAGAGTCAGCCAGTCATTCCGACCTCGAGTGAAGTTTGTTCGGGGGCAAGACGCCAATGGGGCTATGTTACCATTGCCGACATCTTCAGAAAACCTTCGATAAGATCCCACAGGCTTTCCCAAGTTATTGGAAGAAGATGGTTGAAATGGTGGAGGCTGCCAGTGTGTTGGTGGCGGAGGAGCACGAGCGGAAGCAGATCTGAAATCTTCAAACTGTGGTACTTCTGGTGATCTCCTGGTATCTCCTGGGGAGTGGAGGTCTATTCGAGCAGGTATAGGAATTGGTAAACTCTCCGGGTATGGAGCAGCCTGGGCAGGTGTTGAAGTCTTGGGAAATGTGTTCATGGATTGCCGGGACTGTGGTCGGACTGGCTCAATAGGAGTCATTCGTCCTCCAGCAGATAGTGGTGATACTGGTCTAGAGCTTCTCCTACGGGTTGAGGGGTATGTATCTGCTCTACCCAATTCATCTCCAGCAGATATTTGACTTGGTGATATTCCCGGCGAGGTGGAGTATCTCGAACTTCTTTTCGCATCCACCGATGATCGGTTAGATCTTGAAAGTGACCTTCCGTGCCTGTCAAATTCCTCTGTATTTCGAAGATCACAGTCGCGGTGTCTTCTCCGTCGTCTTTCAGAATCAGAGGTTCCATCCTCCTCACTACTGCTTCTTCGATGCCTACTCGAATGTGTCGAATCCCTCGATGATCGTCTACTCGAGGGCCTCGCGGAATAAGGTGATGGTGGTCCAACAGGTCTTCGAGTTTCCTCTGCCAGCTGTTGAGGTCTTGTCAATTTCTCAGAGGAAGTTCTCCTCGACCTAGGCTCGACAATCCATCCACCGCTTTGACGCTTCTCTGATGTAGCTGACCCCGGTCGTGGTCCAGAAGCACTATGGTGCCTCTCATTTGCACCAGTTGGTGTTCCTGTTCTCACATTTAAATTGTCGTATTGTGTCCTCGGAGCCGTGGGGGGAGCGTTAAAGTAATCCTTCTGCCTTAGTACATCTGGAGAGAGAAAGTATTCTCCCGACGGCGTTCTTGGTTTCGAGGACCGAGGAGTCTCAGGTTCTCTGCCTGTATTCTCTCTCGGCGTTCCGTTCTCCCTGGGTGTGTAATCCTTGGGCGTCCCAGAATACGCCGAAGCACTTCTTCGAAACTGCGGTGGTATTTCCCTCGGAATTTTCGTTTCAAGCGATGGCAGATCCTGTCTGCTTCTCCTCCTCTGAACCTGTGGTCTAGCTGGTTCTCTCCTCTCCTCCGTCCTTGGCCCCTCTGGTCTAGGTCTATCCTCATCCCTTCTCAGCGTATCCCTTTTCGGTCTATCTTGCTCTCGTCTGGAAGATTTCCGCCTCATCTTCTCCTGCCTCAATCTGTCCTCTCCCTCATCACCACTCTCCACGGCCCCATCATCTACATTTTTTGGTATTAACACAAACCTCCTCTCTCTGTTCCCATCACTATCGCTATCTCCATCTCTCCCCTTCCTTAGTAGAATATCCTGTAGAACATTTGCTTCCGCCTTCGTCACCTCCGCTTCAAGGATAATCGGATTCTGCTCCACGATACCCCGCAGCGGGGGATCATAACTTGGAATCTCAACCCCCGACTCTCTAGCTAGAGAGACCGCCTCGTCTTCTACAATAGGTCTTGGTGGAGGAGGCGTACTCCGTTTCGATTTCGGAGCGGGTGTTCTTGAGCGACTTCGCTCATCTCGTTCTCGACCGCGGTGGATTTCTGTGTCGAATTGGTAGGTTCGAAGATGGGATGCAGATCCTCTTGGGGAAGCACTAAACCTATTTTTATAATTAAATCTTGCTCTTCAAATCCTGTACTTTGATTCTGAAGCCATACCCAGAAGGACTCTTTCCCCGCTTCGTCTTGAAGTACCCCGTCGTGAGCAACTCGTTGATATCCCTTCTTTCAGCTCTCGGAGCGCCCTCCATGGTGGATCCTTGGAAGAAGAAAGAGCTTAGTTCGGATCAAGCCAAAAAATAGTTCTTGTTGTAGCCATACAACAAAGATGTTCGACCGGATCTCTGTTGGTAGGAGAGAGGATCACATAATTTGTCCTGGAAGTGTCTTCGAGAGAGGTTTGTTGGGTGCAGGTAAGGCAGGGTTCGTATTGTGGCTTGGTGCAGCAGCGGATACAGCGTCTCGAGTGAGATGGATGCTCGAGTGCGGCGCAATTTTCAATGGACCCCGAGGAATCAATTGATCACTTCGAGAAACCAAAACGCTTGGACATAGAATAACTGTCGGAAGCCGATGGTCTCAATCGTAATTCAGAATCAGTATCAAGCGGCGAAAGAAGGAAGGAGTTGAAATGGGAAGGATGAGAATTGCCTCTTATGATCTCTCGGGGCGCTGCGCGGTGGCAGGATGAAGATGCATGGGACTCACGTTGGCGGGTGTCCCTGAATGCACTGCCTAGGCTTCTCTCAAGGCTATCTCTTAGGGCTGTAATCAGGAGAGTGCAACAATAAGGACTGGCGCGTATGGGAGGACCCGATCCATCGGGAGGATAGGGCTTGTTGATTGAGATTCCGAGGGATGCACGAGATTCCAGGTGTGATTGGAGAATCACTCCGCAGGATCTTCCATCCCCAGGCCAGCCTTATATTTTAGAGGATTGCGGTGTAGGTGCATCGTGTGTGAGTATGCACGACACTTATGAGACCTGGGACCGCCCGACTCAACCCATATCGAATGTGTTTGTCGGTATGTCTTAGTATCTACAGACTTGATTGTGAGTGCTGCGTATCCTCCTGTCCTCGAGACATGAATAAAGAGGCTCAAAACGCCCGAGTAGAATGGTTCAAAGACTCGAGTACGGTATTAGCTTGCCTAGAAGGAAGCAGAGAACTGGTTCCTATAGGAAGCATCCCACCCATCGTGATGACACATCCAAAACAAACTCTGGTGCCTCTCTCACCAGTTGGGTCAGCAGTGCTTGCTTTGGGGGCAAAACCATATACAAAATTAGCAGGCGAAGGCAACTCAAACTTCTCGTGTACCCTCACGTGCGAGACCGTGTCCAGCCTTGAAATCGAGTTTGCTCTACACAGTCTACCGGTACTTCCATATAACAATTACTAAATTGACGAAAGGAGTATTCGTCTCATGCCTAACGAAAGACCGACACGAGAAAGCACTCCTTCTCTACACCCACTTTTGTCCTCCTTCTCAAGGAAACCACATAATTCGCCCTCACGACAAACTCACAAGCAATCATCCTTCCTGCATCCATCCTCAAGGCAAGCAAACCGGAACTCGAGAAATTCTCCTTCCGTCACATCCACAACGGACCGCACCCGTATCTCCTGCATGAAGCCGCAGAAAAGGACATAAGCATGACGACTTCGCCACGAACATGATAGTCAAGTCCATTCCACCAGTGGTGCTGAGCGTACTCGGTCTTGAGACTTACCCACTGAGGTACATCCACGCTTGACATCTTCATGCCTCACATGTGAATACGAGGATGCATAATATGATTATGAACACAGTAATAGGAGGATATCTTGCCTTAGGTATTGTTCCACCAAATACATTTATCTCTATAGAGCCACGATGCCTTAGCGCTAAAGAAAAGTATACACCCAAAAGACGAGTGCTCCTCACACCAACTCCAAACTTATGCAATACCGTCCATTCTATTACTCCGTCTATCCCATAATCCGTACAAATGAAAAAAACCAATGTCTACCAACCATCCTTTCCCTCCTCATAATCAACCAGCAAATCCATGATATCATCCTCCTTCAGTTTGTTCTCTTCCGCCTCTGCTACCAACTTCTCAACCTTTCTCTGCCGTTGTCTAGCTTTCTTTCCCCACTTCACATCCCCTCCCGTCCCATTTCCCTCAGACTCACTATCAGCCCCAACTTCCTCCGAAAACCTAACCCCCTTCCCTCCCTTCTTCTTTTCGACTTTAGGTTCTTCGACCCCACCTCTCAAAGCATTCGCGCCCAACACCTTCATTCCTCTCTTCTTCTCCCTTTCGCGCTCCTTTTCCTCTGCTGCCTTTCTAGCCCTCGAAACCTTCTCATGTTCCCGTTCTTGGATATAGTTTCCAAGCTTCACGATATATGGTCTTAAAAGAAGATATCCTCCAACGATAGCAATCAAGCGGATATATTTAAAGGCGGACATACCATCCCACATGTGGATCGCATTGCGCGTGAAATTCGTGTAGAAGAATTGGACGTAGCTGACAACGAATTCGATAGGATCAATGTCGGAGAGACTGAAGGAGTCCATATTGGCGGTGTTTTATTTCAAAAGCTGCAGGGAAGCACAGACGCAGGGTCTTGAAGACGCCGATGGTGTCCGTAGAGTGCGCGAGCTCTAAGTATAATGCCGTCGAGGTCCTGGATCTCTAACTGGATTTTCGAGCCTTGTCCTCGTCGCAATTGTTGGTGCTTTTTTGTTCCGAACAAGTGAATGTGCGAAAGGAAAGAAGATGTGACCCTAGCCTTCAAGTTATAGTCAGAGCTGTCGTTCAGTCCACGGTGTCTAGAACAAATAGCGCGAGAGAAAAAAGAGAAGCGCAACAAATATGACGAGGCGACGAAAAATATTGCGATGAGCTCGGCGATCGGAGCCTTCGGTTCGGCTAGATCACGGCAGAAGTTCGGAGCGGCGCGTCGGCGCGTCATTCTTTGGAGTGAGTGAAAACACCAAAGGAAGCCGTTATACCCCTCGTGCACTACACCTCATGAAAGCGTGTTCAATTGCCCTCGACGACCTCATGTAACCAATCTCACATCCTTGCCTACCCCTCCCAACGTGAAACACTACTCGAGCGCAGACCAGGAACTGCGGGGGACGTACCATCCGAGAACAAGGGCATCATGCCTCGACCTTCACAAACGCAACCTGATGTTGGACGACTGAAAGAGGCATTATGGTATGGGCTGGGGAAGGTGATCGAGGAGGAGTCCCAGAGGGTGGGTAAGCAAACTACAGCACAGTTTACGGGAGCTATGACGGAGCTAGTCTGGACTCAACTGGGTATGTACTACAAATTCTTCAAATACTTGGAGTGGCAAGGAGGAACTTAATGGAACAAAAGATTAAACTAGGGGCCTGGGAACAGACCTACCGAATACCCAGACCTTGATTAACCTTCCATTTAAACCCCAAGCCATCTCCCAAATTTCACAAACATTCACTAATGTATTTCTCTCCTCCAGAAAGCACGGCCCGAGATCTCGAAACCTTCGCAACGCACGCTGGACGCTCGACCATAAGTACAGCAGATGTATCCCTCTTAACTCGCCGGAACGATACTTTATATGAGATAGTCCAAGATTTCATGGCCGAGGAGAGGGCTGCGAAAGAACTGGAGAATGGAGGTGATGGTGAAGGGGTGAGGAAAAGAGCTAAGAAGGCTACTACGAATGTCACGCCGAGGGCTGCGGCAAAGGTTCCAGCGAAAACAACGAAAAAAAGTACCCCTAAATTATTGGGAAAGACAACCGAGAAAGCAATAGCAAAGCCGGGGAAGGGGAAGTCATCTGGGAAGGTGAATACCAAGTAACGAGCAATGTCTACGGATATCAGTGTATAGAAGATGTTTGGGGATGTTATAGGGTCTCCGGCATTGAAACAGAGAGGTGGCTTTTGACAAAGACGACATCAATCCCCGAGGACACTGATGATCATCATGGGCTTCGCTTTATCTGGGGGCAACTGTTAACTTTAGTCGTTTAAGAAGGATTTGGCGTTTGGTTAGTCAAGGTAGATACCCATTGAAGAAAACATCATCCAGGTGATAGAATATCCCTCCGTCTTCTCCCATTTTGACACATAAGTGGTAGCCATTTAAAATCAACACCTCTCCTGTAAGAATCAATCTACTACCAGAGTATATCAGATTTCGCGCACCAGCTAGAAACACATATCTGCTAATAACTTCGGCATTAATAAAATAATGTGAAGAAATTTTATATTCTTCTGATTCACTTCTTCTAGAATTATACCAAGGAAGAATCTAACTTCAAAATATTTATATATTTACTGCCAATTTAATTATTTTCCCTCGTGTGCTTGAGTAGGTGTTAGACGAAAAGACATACTAACCCCTATATATCTCCATCCCATTCAACTCCACCCCCACCAACTCCTTTACCATTAAACTATTATCATAAGACAAAAAAGGAACATCTCACATCTTACCATCCCACCTTAATTAAGATGTTTCTATCATAAGTATTTTATTCATAGATTGAAGATCTTGGTCCAAAAATTATTACAAAAGTTCTTATTCTCGATTTCTTAGTTATTTCTTGGTTACATCTCGAAGGTTTTTTTTTTCTTTTAATTCCAAAGGTTTTTTTGGGAACTTGAATGGTAAACGTAGGTGTAGTGATCTTCCTTATGCTTGAGATTTATAGAGTATAGAGATAACAAGAAGTAAAATAGAAGGTATGTGGCTTTTTCTTATTTAACTTCAATTGCTTCATTTAATTAGTAAAAACGTTGTACTAATTAAATATATTTTTTATCCTTATTTAACATGGTAACAGTAATATCAACCCTCCTAAGCAGCGAAATGTAGAAAACCACTCGTAGTCATACGGAAACACTTTAAAATATTAGATTTAGTATACTCTTAGGTTAAAAGAAATAGCAATTAAAATAAAAGCTATAATTTTCAAACCTGCAATTTACGTAACCGCACTTACTTAAGACTAGCTATAAAAGTTTATATCTAAAAGTAAATACGTATCCCGAGCTCTTATGAAATGATAAAAGTTACAAGCTAAATTACTAAAAGAATCCTTATTTATTGTTAAGAAACTCGGGGAAAGTATTAATAGGGAGTTCTTCTTAGGAAATGAATAGAGTAGTTATGGCTATCTTAGTGGTACGGAGGTAGGTATTTAAGTAAAGGTCAGGATTTACTGGTTTAAATCTAGAAAAATGACTTTTCTCTTTTCTTTCGTGGATTAAGAATTGTGGGTGTGAGGAGGGAATATCATAGATATAGTTTTATTATTGTTCAGTCGTGTAATAAGTAGAGATATAAAATAGCGATACTTTAAGGAGAATTAAGAAATGAAGCTATTAGAGCATTTGTAAGTGGAAGTATTGTTTTTGGTGAGGTGAGAGAATTAAAGAAGGTAGAGGGGATTAGTAGGTTTCTTTAAAATGAATCAGTAGAAAGGAAACTCTTAATAAAGTCGATAAAATCGTAAAGATAAATTATATATTAAAGAGTTAGAGAAGAAGACTAATAAGATACTTACTAGCTTCCTTCCTATTCCCCCCTAAATGACCCCCCGTCTTTCCCCCCATCCCGCACAACAACTTAGCCCTTAATTTCTGGCAACGGCTTATCCACTAATCCCATATTATGGAAATTTGACCACCGATATTAAGCGTAGACATGTATTCGGATAAAATCAAACTGATTCGTCGTATCTGCACAATTAGGTATAAAATCAAACGTATCATGCTAAAAGCTTCGCCCAATTATCATCCTTCGTACAAAACGAAATGATCAGTTCCAAGTTTCAACGCCTGGTTTTTTTTCACTGCAAGTATTGGAAAGTACCTAGACTTCTGCGCCTAAGGCTTTCACCTACATGATGGCGAAATGACCAAGTCCTCCGATTCCGAAAATTGTGGTTTTGGACCCGGGTCCCGTGTTGGGGCGTTGAAGGGGGGAGAAGGTTGTTAGTCCGGCACACATCATGGGGCCTGCTTCGTGGGAGGGGATGTTGCTTGGGGTGGGGAGACGAATTGTAAGTGGACTTAGGAATAGGAACTGTAGCCGCCTTGGGAGAAGATTTGTTGACCGTTTTTGTTAGTCATGGGCTTGGATGAGTGGCCTTCGCCTTCTTTGAAGGGGGCATATAGGTGTCTAGGTTTCGGGTTTGTTCTCAGAACAGATGAAGTAGAATGTATTTAGGCGGAAGGGCTACTGACCAAGCGTGTTTGGACAGTAATTTTCGTTGTCGGACCTGCAGAGTTTGCATTACATGCAAGATTGAACTTAAGCTCCTACGCCAATTCTATCTCCTGGCTTGATGTCCTTGACGTGTTCACCGACCCGAAGGAACTTACTGGTAATTTCATGTCTCACACATAATGGTGCTGTTGCAAACTCATTCCAACCTCCCGCGATGGTATGGATATCACTGCCACAAACTCCACAACATTCATTTGCGATATTAACATTGTGAGCTTCAAAGTGCTTCGGGGTAAACTATCATTGTTAGCATGGCAAAATGAAATTGGAAACTAAACCAACCTTCTCTATGGTGAAAGCGCTCCATCTTTCGGTGGATTCGATCATAGAACCGGTGAGTTGCTCTGGTGCGGATGCCATTGTAGATGAATCGAGCTTCTATTTTTTTGGTGGGGGATTCTTCGTGATGTGCCATTGCTAATGGTGGGAGAACTATCGTTAAGTCGGAGGCAAGTGGGCTAATCTTCCAGAAGTGCAGTTAACGGTTCTTGTCAACGATGATGGAGATATCTCTGGGGTATCAGCGAGTGACCTCAGTAGTCATCCCTTCCTTCCTGATGCCGAGGTTGAAGCACCATCTTGGTAGCATCTTGGCACTTCCAAGCCAGGCCTAGAACGCTGTGACGAGGGCAAGTGCCTCGATTGGTGATTTCCCCATTCCGAAAGAACTTTCTTAGCAAGCACTACATGATTCCCCTGAAGCCCTAATTGTGATATGTGCTTTGGAATAACATAAAGATATCGCGAGTGATGGCGGTCGGCGTTTAGGCCAAAGACCGACATGCTTTCGGTGATGATAAAGAAAAGGCAAACTTGGATAACTGCAAGGAAACAAACCCTGAACGAGTCATCCAGGGTTCCGAAGCATCTAACAAAAACCAATGCAGACAGAGACAAGAAAAGGCAGGACGAGCGACGAGGTAGAAATAGAGTTGTGTACTGCACGTGATCGCATAAATGTGAGCAGGTGCGCAGGTACAATGGGACGATACTGATCTCACAGAACTGTCGCGCCGAGATAGGACACAGCCGCTCCCGCTGAAATGGTTCCATACCCCACAAACCCAAGGACCAGGAATGCTCTATCTGTTCAGGCTTTCCCCAGAGAACGGAGAGGAGTCTCGTGTTGTTCGCAGCCAGAGAACGCTTTCTCTTGGAGCTGTGGGGAAGGCTGTCCAGCGGATGAGGGCCATCGTGTTAGCCCTGGACGGCGAGCAGTGTTTGGCTCATTGGAGCAGCCCGTATTTGCCGTCGGTCTGCCAAGAAGACATAGCTTGCGCCGCCGAGAAGCAGAGTCTTATCTGGTCAACGTCAGCATTCTGCGAGAAACGCCTCGCTGCCCACCAACCGCTGGGCAAGCGGAAGAGAAAAATTCGGCTCGCAGCAGCTTTGTAATTTGTACACCTCGTTGCGGCTTGGCTCTCAGGAGGGGGTGCTGCTGCTATCGCTGGGCTGCTGGAGGCGGCTTGGAGTCTGTACGGAGGAAGTGAGGCCCAGGATTTTGATGATGGTGGTGCAGGTCTGCCAAAGGAGAACGTTTCCCGAACCATCCCCGGAAAATCCAGCAGGGCCACATCACCGATCTAACCCGGTCACCCCTAGTGTTTCCCCGGGTTATTTCAGAATGTCAGACGCTGCCAACGGCGATGCCGGTAGTAGCAGTCATATCTTCTGGCCTGCTCCACCTCCGCCTGGCCAGGACCTGCACCGTCACATGCCGGTGCCTTCACGTGCGCCCGACGAACGACCAATGCACGCGTCCCCCTTCGTCCGGCTATGCTCGGCAAGCCGCGCTGAAAGGGGCTACCGTCTCAGTTGCCGAGTCATCCTGCGCCAGGGGGGACGGTGGCTGCACGACTCGTGTGCATCGCAGACCCCTGCACCGTAAATGGCGGTTTCGATTTCCCCTTCAGCTGCAGCGGTCGGAAGCGGGACGCGGCGTGCGAGGCATTTCTTCGCGGTGCGGAAAGGGGCCCGCGGCGTCCCAGGTGGCCAGCTGTACCACCACCGCTTTCCACCAACTCGATTGATCCCCGTAGGCCCTCGTTTGCAAGAGGAAAGGGCGCACGCGACAGTGGAAGAGAGGACCCTGGGCGGCGTTGGGAACGACACCGCGATCAGATCGGGAGGGGCAAGCACTTATATCCCGCAAAGTGTGCTCCACATCCCGTTCCCAGCCGACGAGGGGGAGGTGCAGCGAAACGGAAAGGGGTGGCTTCCAGGAAGAGATCGGGGCTGCTGCCCCAAAGGGAGATCCACCAGCCGTTGCTCCACTCTTCACTCCAGCTTTTGCGATGGCGATATCTGGAGAAGTGGGCTCCACCCCTGCCGGGGCCGTCCTGCGCGTCCAGACACGAGGATGAGGATGCAATGCCGGAGGGAAAAGAAGGAAAAATCTCTTCCTCCCGAACGCTCTGGGGGACCGTCCTCCGATCCAGCCCTCGGCGCCAATCAGCGAGTGGCAATTCGCCGTCGCGTAATACACCTGTGCGGAGAGGCCCTCAGCAGCGCAGCAGTGGGGCGCTTCCGCACTTCGTCTGGACCGTCCTGACACTTCACTGCAACGAACGCACCAAGGTGCAAAGAAACTCGCCGCGGGCTCAGGAGGAGAGACACGAAGAAGGGCCTAGTTAGGGCCCGTAGCGTGCGCGTGCGGCTATCGTAGATCCGCGTGTCGAGGATGGCCAGGTCAAGAGCGGCGCGCGGCCGTCTTCAGTCGAGATCGAGGTCAACAGCCGGGGGAAAGGGTCTGCCCCTGCGGATATGTATGCGATATGTATGTGCCTCCAGACGCTGGCCACCACCATGCCGCTCTGGCAGCCTGCACCTGTGTCTTGGAACTCTCTCGTCCCTTCCACATGTCGGCGTCCAAAGCCAAATACAGATGCTCTCAGGGTGAGTGGCGAGCAAGTCGGACTTGCCTGGGCGGGCGGTGTTTTCCCCCAGCAGCCAATCCGCTGCCGTGCTATCCAGAGCCTCATTCCAGGCCGGGCAGGGCCACATGCCTGGCCCCTGCCCGTTCCCATCAGCATCGCCCATCCCCACAATCCAGTTGGGCTGGTCGGACGGCCCCTAATCTACATAAGTATGAGATCACCCCGCCGTTTGGATTCTCCGAAGCTGGTCGAATGCCTGAATTGCTGGTCGTGTTAAAGTTGAACTGACCGCTTTGAATTACTGTGCTTTTCAACGCTCACTCCGAGGCAGTAACCACGCCAAACACACTCCACTCTCCACTCCTCCATCTCACTGCTGCGTCGGATCACATGCTCAGACCCACCCAGTATCACATCGCCCACTAGACAGCGACCCGGCCAGATGGAGAAACGAGAATCTGTAGACTCGGGGCGTTCCAGCTCCGTCCTGGAGAAGGACTCCAGCGACCAGAACCCTCAGCGCCGCAAGACTGCTGACGGAGCCCAAAAGCAGGTCAAACGGCGAGCGGCTAAGGCGTGCGCTGCGTGTCGAGCCCGCAAGGTTCGTTGTGATGTAATGCAAAAGTATCACGTCGGCCCCGAGGGAGGGTTCACCTGCTCGAATTGCACTATGGATGGTATTAAGTGTGTGATCGAAGAGAGCAAACGGCGCAAGTAAGTCACGACCGCTTGTCGTTGCTTACCAGACATTCTAACAACAAGTAGGAAGGTCCTTTCCACGTCCAACGCCTCCCCCGCTACTCCCACTGGAACTCAGCTGCCTTTCCAAAAAGACTTCCAGCAAAATTGGGGAAAAGGCAACATCAATCCTGCCGACATCAGTAACTTAGAACCACGGAGATGGAGTACACCGAATGCCATGCCGAACAACCCGGCGGAAAGCTCAAACGCGCATGTACCCCATCAAATATGTAAGTGATGGATCGCGCTAATAGAGTTGTCCTCGCTGCGTGAAAGACTAACAAGCTATCCAGACCAAAACCTCAACTGTCAGATCCAACAGGGATCTCTTCCACGAAGAACAAGTTTTCTAGGCAGCCCAATTGAAGGGGATCCCACATCATATCTCATCAGCTCTGCATCGCTTCACGGAGACAGGAGGAAAACCAAATTGGTGGGTACACCACCACCAATGCTACAGCGAAGTCGTACGCCTCTTAAACATGAGCTCCCCGATTTCATCAAGCCACTTCCAAGCCGAATGACTTCGGTCGACATTGAGTATCTATACGCCAAAGGCGCACTCCAGGTGCCCAAACCAAAGGTCCGAAATGCTCTCCTCGAAAGTTATCTCGAATACGTTCATCCATACATGCCATTGGTCGAACTGCACGAGATACTCAATATCGTCCACGAAGGGACTGGTGCATCGGGTCGCATTAGTCTTCTACTCTTCCAGGCGATGATGTTTGCAGGTGTAGCTTTTGTGGATATAGATATCATCAGAGAGGAAGGCCACCTCACTCGAAAAGCTGCCCGCAAGGCATATTTCCAAAAAACAAGAGTAAGTACCAGAATAGACAGGTAGCTGCTATCTAGGCTAATTATCCCAGGTCTTATACGACTTCGACTACGAACTTGATCGTGTGTCACTCGTTCAGTCGCTTCTGCTTATGACCTACTGGTACGAGACACCTGATGACCAAAAAGATACCTGGCATTGGATGGGTGTTGCTATCTCTTTGGCCCACACCATCGGTCTCCATCGTAACCCAGAAAGTTCAACCATGGAACCCCGCCGAAAGAAGCTTTGGAAAAGAATATGGTGGTCCTGCTTCATGAGAGATCGCCTAATTGCACTGGGAATGAGACGGCCTACACGAGTCAAGGAGGAAGACTACGACGTCCCAATGCTTCGAATCGACGATTTCGTCATCCAGGCCCTTCCCGAAGATAACTCGATAATCTCGAAAGCACACTCATTAGCTCGTGACGAAGACGCACAACGACGACTTGCGCTAATGTGTATCGCAAAAGCAAAACTCTGTGTCTGTATCTCTCACGTCCTTACCGCACAATATAGTGTTCTTATCCGAGCGCAAGATGGCACTGGACTCCAGCCAAACCTAATGCTTATTCCAAAAAAGATTGACCAAAGAGCCGAGGTAGAAGCTTGTGATAAGGAGCTCAAGGACTGGCTAGACACACTTCCAACCTGCTGCCAGTACGGCAAACAATACACAAAACACGAACTCAGTCAATTCCCCAGTTCGGTACCTCCTTGCATCGTACACAACTCGCTTCTTCACATGATATACTACACCACCATCTCGGCGCTGCACAGGCCTCAGGTTCTTCCCTCCACAGCACTTGAATCCGCGCGATGTCATGATGTTTCTCGGAAGATCGTTGTTGATGCATCTTATGAAATTACTAGAATCGCAGCGGACCTTTCTGCAGTCGACCTCGAGAAGTATCTCCCAACGACTGGCGTCACAGTTCTCCTCCCAGCATTGATAATCCATCTTCTTGATATCAATTCTGAAAATCAAGAGAACCAACGCGCTTCTCGAGATGGGATCTGTCAATGCATGCGAGTCATGTCTACTCTCAGAAATAGCTACGCCAGTGCCGATTACGCGAGCCATTTCCTGGAATCAGCTATCAAGAAATCCGGCGTCGAACTTCCTATCGGTGATGCTATCATTGAGGGGCAAGATCTTATGTCTTTTGATCCATATTCAGTCAAAGCGAGAGAGTTCAAGGAGATGACCAAACGCAATGCCTTAAGAAGAACACCTAGCATGGAAAGTGTTAGAGATTTCTACGATAGTCCTACATCAAAGAGAGATAGTGATAACATGGTCAATCTCAGATATAGGGATGCTCTAACTCCACCTGCTTCAGATAACAACTCAACAGAAAACATCAATCCCGCTTTCGCCTCCGGAAATGGAGAATCCCAACCTCTGAACGGTGGCGTGGATGATGGAACATGTCATCAACAAAGACAACAATCTTCCAACATCATGGCCCTGAACAGCGGTACGGCAGACGAGGACATGGAAATCTTCCTCAATTTCGATAATCACAATAACACCACGAATCCGATGATGGGATCTTCCATGGCTGGTTTAGGGGGAGCAGGAGGCATGAATCTCGGATTCGGAACCTCGGATCTATGGAATGTTCCGATTGAGGATATCGAAGGCCATGGTGAGAGCGGAGGGTGTGTGGGAGATCTGAGTCTGTGGATGGAGAATTCGTCCATTTGGGGTCTTCCAACTAATCATTCGGGTCACTTAGAGAGTCCGGCGGCGGGGGATGTGATGTTTGGTGTCTCGAGTGGGAATTCGGGACTTGGTGTTGGGATGGGTGGTGGTTCGGGGGATTCTGGAGCAGATGGTGTATTTGGTGGGGTGGTGAATCGAGATGGGGGGCAGGATACTGAGATGAGTTTGTGAGGAATGAATGAGTTTTAATGAGATCTCTCATTTCCTTGTTGGACTTTTGTTGATGGAAATGAATTTTCTTGAGGTCTTGGGTATTGGTTTTTGTGTATATTCCTGTATCGGTGTTGGGTCGGTGGGCTAGCTGGACATTTTTGGGGGGGGGGTGGTGCATGGCGCCTGGTGTTGTCATGATATGATTATTCAGATCTTTGGGATACTGGCAACAGTTTGGCTCAGTTCAGTTTATTTTTTATATTTATTTCTGGAAGAGGAAGAATTTGTGGAAGAAGGTCTACGAAGGAAAAGACTGCCTAATAAAGAAATTAAGCATAGTAAATAGTTATTTTAGCTTAGGGTATAAGACGGAGGGAAGGGAATGAGAATTAAAAAAAAGTTATTTTATTGATTTATATATATATATATATATGTTAAGAAATCTTAAAACATATCCAAAACTATCTTTTATTATTATTAAAATATATTTTTTTTATTTAAAATCTTCTACCTTTTTTCCTTTTCTTTAAAGTTTAAATATATATTTTCTACGTTTTAAAGATATAGGTTCGTTTATATTTTAAGTAACTACTATTCTAGCGTATTTAAAGCAAAGTAAATATTATTACTTTGCGAGAGATAGAATTGAATAGAATGTTTACTTTATAAGAGGAAGTTTTTATTTAATTTAATACTTTTATTTGAAGTGTTCGTTGAGGAAGTATTATATATATGATATATATAGTGGTAGAGTGGTACTGCTGTGTTAAATTCTTGTGACTCTACTCCTCTTTTCTTAATCGTAGAGGAGCTCCTCGGATTATTAATGCGAAGCAAAGGCTCGACCTAGTGTTTGGAACACTTCGGGAGGGTTTGAGAATGTGAAGAGTCCTAGACGCCTCTACTTGGATATAACTTTCACCAATCTGGCTAGGCTTGGGCTAGGTCCTAGCGGTTTGATGGTACCTATGAAAGGCCTACACTACCAAGAAGTTGTACGGCCCGACTTCCCTAGAAAAACAGACAATTACATAAATATATTACAACCAATTAGGCCAAGTGCCAACTAGTGCCCCGAGGGACAAGGTGGTTTCTCTTATTCGCAACTATCTAGAAAGTACCCTCTGCCCTCGCTCGTCAAGTCCCGACCACCATTGGCCCGTGCCAGTGGGGGATCTCGAACCGGCTCGTGACGGCTGCGACACAGCCACAGCGTTGATCTTCCCCACAAATCAACGCCCCTGACGATGACGTACTAAAACGTCGAATGCCCTCCAATTGATGCTCAGAACCCGGTTTGAGCGCCGAATCCATTCAATCAGCTAGGCAACGACAGTTGGCATCGTGAATCCCCTCCAAATCGGGGGTTTCTCGCGGTGTAAAGGCAAGGAATGTGGCGCGACGAGCCACAAATCGCTTTCAACGAGGTGGTGAGATCTCTCGAGCCAAGAAGCCTGGTTGCAGCGTTATGTCATCGTCCTGTTGGTCATATATTACTCGCCCAGTGGTGCGCGCTTTCTTCTCTCCATCCTCGAACAAGAGCCCCAGCAAATAATCGCCATATTCCCATCACCAAATACTCGAGATGGCATTCGGAGGTCTTGCGCTCAAGTCCCTTTCCTTCTTCCTCCGCATTATCCAATTCTGCAGCGCAGCAATCATCCTGGGGATATTCTCCTACTATCTTGCTGCACTTCATAACCATGGCCTGAGCATAGCGACCTATATCAAGGCAGTCGAAGGTCTTTCCGGGGCTGCAGTCCTCTACACTATCTTCGCTCTCCTCCTTCTCTGCTGCTTGGCGGGAATTGCATTCTTCAGCTTCCTCGGCATGGTTCTTGACCTCGCTTTCGTTGGAAGTTTCATCTACATCGCAATCCAGACTCGAGGTGGTGCAGGAAGCTGTTCGGGATATGTCAACACTCCTCTCGGGAGTGGAAACACAAATACAGACAACTCAGTCCCCAATGGAAATGGAGGATTTGTTAGACTTCCTTCCTTGAGAACTTCTTGTCGCTTGGAAACTGCCGCCTTCGCTGTTGCTATTGTTGGAGTGTAAATTGCCCTACCCCACATCTATTTCGACCAATAGCTAATAAAGTTGCAGTATCTTTTTCTTCCTTTCCATCTTCGTCGAACTCGCACTCATGCGTCATCACAAGAAAGAGAAAGCGTTCGGTCCTTCCCCCAACAACGGCTACACAGCCGGCTCCCCCCGCCGCAAGTTCTGGCAGCGAAAGCCCAAGCAGGATCGAGACGCGGAATATATGGCTGGTGGTAAAGATCCGAATTCTCTTCCTATGCACCCTACTCCCGCCGATGTCCGCACGAGCTACGGTACTGAGGCTACGGCCGTGAATGATGGTGTCACTGCTCCCGGTGCAGGATATGGATATCAGACAACAACCACTTCTCGATATGGAAATGGAAACTTTTAGGCGATGATGTAAGAGCAAGTAATATTTGATGAGAGTCTTTGAATGGCTTGTACGATGCGATTGAAAGCATTTTTAACATATATGATGAACCCGGATGATACCACCAACGTAACGAAGAAAATACATTAATAATAATAATACCTATTTCAAAACATTTCAAACCTGTTTGCCTTGCTATTTCCACCCTCGTCGTATTGTACTTGCATTAATCTCGAATAGTAAACCATCTTTATCCTGAAACCCCAATGTTTTCACAACTTGTAATTATTTCCCCCACGTCGAGGACTATATATCTACATCTCCTTTGCGAGAAATTTCTCGGAAGATGTATCGTATCGTTCAGAAGGAAGTTTAGAGGATACCGTCGTGATAGAATCTAATGCTGTATCATTAGCTTCATCCTTCCAAGAGTACAACTTTCGAAGAGATAAATTGTCTAAAAGTCCTTATTATAGAGATATACTATATTTATACAAAATAGTATTTCTTGTACTTAAACCGATAGCCTCACCAGGAAACAATAGTGGCATTTGTCATACCTTAGAGTAAAAAAATTCCTCAGTAAGAACAATCGCGAAATGGAGACTAAGGGGAAAGTTATAAGAAAAACCATTATCTTAAAAGGATAACTTAGGATAAGCACCATATTTTCAATCCTTTCGCGAGGAATATTTACTAAAATTCTTTTTGAAAAATCAACGTGCCAATGAAGATAATTGCTTATGATCTATCTATGAGTTAGGCCTTTTCTAAAATGGAGGTAGATTATTAGTGATGCTGTTAGATTTTCATCCTTGATATAAGCTATACTAGTAGAATTTTCGAAAAAAATCTAGAATCGAATACTTGTGCATTCTAGAGAACCCGGACTCTATTCGTCGACTTTATTCATCCGGCGGGAATCTTCATGATTCCAAAATTCCCGATCTTGTCGTCTCGAGGAATAAGGGATGAGACTGACCGTTAGGATGTTTTAATTGGAGAGGTAGAAATCTGCATGGCTGAGATAGGTTTTACTATCTCGTTGGATGCGGATAGTCGTTGGTTCGAGGGGCTCGGTGATGTGGCCTGTCGTACCATCTAAGAAGTTACAGGTGCCGCCAAGCTTAATTAACGTAAGAGTAAGGCAGACATTTGTAGAAATGTACGGTGAAAGATCGCTGAAATAAGGTGAATGATCTTTTAAAAGCAGGGGAGGAAATACGTAAAAGTTGTTTGGTTTATTAAAATAGTAACATACGCTTGATAAGGTTATCTATGGAGAGATCAGAGCATTTCAATTGGAGCGGAAGCGAAATCGTATGGTCTGTTCTTGACAGGAGGCAAGAGAAAACTAAATTAAGAATGCGAATATATTCTCGCTGTATTAAGAATTTAAGGAAGTGAATTAAATGGAAATAAAGGGAGATTCATTTTAAGGGGGTTTTGGGAGTTGGCTAGTGGGGAGCCTGACGGCACACAGCCTCGTGGCTTGCCTAGACAACTGTTGGTACAGTCGGGAATCGATATGCGATCCAACTCAATTAGCTAGACTTAGTCACATGACCATGGGCTGCTGCGTATTTAAGGCGCAACACCATGGCATGAAGTAATAGATCAACAATCGAACCAAAGAACACAACAATCAGGCCGCGTCCTACATGAGTGCGGAGTGATTAGTGTCCTTGGTTCAACAGCTTACAAACCGATCGGTACAGGTGATCCGACAACAACAGAGTCTCAAAATTTCCAACCTCAAACCGAACCACAAACAGCGGGCTTTGAGTATTCCAGCTCCAACAACAAATCAATAAAGTGATCTCGAACCGGTAGTATCTTCCTTCGAACCGGCAAAATTAATATTCTCTGATCGTTATCCGCCATGGGACTCGACACGAAAGAAGCTGCTCAGCCTGAGCATACCCCCCAACTCTCCACCCCACGGAAATCTTCCCCACCACGAGAGGGGAACATCATCCTCAAGATGGTGAGCATGTTCACCGCACTCGCTAGCGCACTTTCGATCGGCCGTTACGACCCCACGGCTGCTCGCGAAATACAGGTATATCATCCTTCCTTGGTGTTGTCGTTCGTCCTTGCACTAACAAGACATTATATAGACCTGCAGACTATTTAGCATCGCCTCCATCACGAATGCGTTCTTAAACCCATCCCCTGCGGTCTTCGTAGCTGCCTGCTTTGCCTTTACTTTAGCAACTTGTACCTACATCAAGCTGCACAGGGAAGACCGATACCAGCCCCATTTCATCGTAGGAGGTATCATCGTTGCCTTGGTCTCGATTGCGGGGTTTGGAAGAGATGACAAATATATGGATTTGAAGGGCATACTTCCACAGGGCATATTCTGTGGAATGGCTCTCAGCTCCATGTTTCATGATGTGACTGCGACATGGAATCTAATTTTTACAACTGTCAAGGAGGAGAGGACAAGCAAGGAGAAGATAGGGGATGATTACTGTTAAGGAAGAATTAAATTGGAGTGAAGGAGTTTGGGGTGGGTTGGGACCTACATATACACTCTAGGGGAAGGTGGTTGGGGGTTAGGGGCGTACATCGGGCTTGGATAGGATTACGGATAGTTTTCGTATGAGGGCAGCTCTTTTATATTTTGATCTAAAATTATTTGAAGTACTCTCACTAATTTTCCTTCTTCTCGTTTCTACTCTGTATCCTAAAACAATTAGCGGCTTGTTTATCCTCTGCGAAGCTCCTTATCTTAAGCTTAAAACGGCCTAAGCCGTAATCTTTAGTTCAAACAACCAAGCCAAAATCAAAATAAGAGAGAGAAATAATCAGCGCTGTAGGAATATTATGCAACATTTAAATGCATTTATCCATAGTTCTAAGGTATTGGAGAAATCATAACACAGGACTTTGCAAGCCTTATGGAAATCTGCAAGTCATACGACCTAAATTCCTTTTTTCAGAAGCATCTCTAGATACTATCCTTCCGTAAATTTTCTTTAATCTATATCTTATCCCTAACTTCGTGGCACTTTCACATGATAAATGGGGCAATCGAAGGTGGCATGTTTGTAGTCATGATTTATATATTCCAATACCGCCCAGATATCCACCAATAAAGACAACACGGTCGTTTAGCTCAGTTGGTTAGAGCGCCGTGCTAATAACGCGGATGTCGCGAGTTCGACCCTCGTAATGACCATTAGGATCATTCCATCGCATCAAATATTTTTTGAACTTTTTTGCCTCGACCTGGGATCTTTTGATTTGAACCATGAAGTGATGGAAAATTTCGGGTGGGATTGTGTTGTTGGTGGGGCTAAGCGACGGGTGAAACTCTGTTGAACTGTGAATTTTTTGAGCTTCCTTGGGATTTAACTTTGCACTCCAATAGCCACTGTTAAATTTTCTTTCTCCGTGGGAACCTCTCATTAGCCAAAGAATAACCACGATAGAAATATGCGATAGGAGATTTATGCTTTATTTTAAACTTCCATCCCTCCCACAAATCCAATGAATCACTAGGGTATATTAAGATATTCGTGCTCGCGCTTCTTACAGTCTCGACATGTTCTCATCGTCCAACTGGACAACTACCTCACAAAGTTAACTGTCTTCCCTCCTCTGACTACAATCATCTTCCCAGCCTTCTCCAAGCCTAGCTTCTCCATCTTCTTCTCCCCTTCATCTGTTCCCTTTAGTTCACCTAATACCCAGTTTTCTAGTTGCTCTCCTTTTAAACCTTTAGGAGGAAAAGGTATTTCAAGCGTAAATTTATGTTTCCCATTTAGTTGAACCGCACATTTTTGTGTTTCAGGGGCGAGGAGGTCGATGATTCCTGATCCGACTGGGAAAGCCTGGGCGAAAACTGAGTTGGATGGAGATGCCAGTGTTTCATTGATTTCCGGTCCCTTAGACATGCTCTTAGCGAAGTCATCAAGAACAGCCTGTTTGTTGAGGGGATGTAGGACTTTCCAATTCCTGTCTGCAAATTCGGGACATATTGGCGCCAGCATCTTTAGCAAGGTTTCTAACCCGGAGAAGATCAATTTCTCGTTGTCTTCAATGATGATAGATTTAGAGTAAGTTTGTTCCCCTAAGTTTGAAGTACACTCCATTTTTGGAACTTGTGCTTCGATGAGGGTATTCGTCAATGCCATCAAATCGGATACCACGGTATTGAGAGAGAAAGTCGTGCTGTATGATTCAGTCACACTTTTAATAACTTGCTCGACGGATCGCCAAAGTGCTTTGTCTGCTGCAAGAGCTTTTGGTAGCTCACAGCTTACTTTGAGGTCTCCCTCGGTACGGGCCTTCTCTAACGCGCTCTGCCGTTCGAGAAAGAATTGCTGTGGGTTAAATCCTGGAAGTTCTACGACCTTGCATGATTTTACGAAATCTTCTAATCGTCGTAACCATCGTGTGATTCCAGATATCTTGTCTTCGTCCCATACTAAGACGTCACTTACTGGGGCCTGGAATAAGATATGCGCTCTTACTGCGTCTGCTCCGTATTTGGAGATACAAGCGCCGGGATCAACACCATTGTATTTTGACTTTGACATCTTCTCATATGTCACGGTAGCCACTTTGCCAGTAGCAATTACAATCGGCTTTGATGCAGTTCCCAAGTTTACCTCTTCTGGTTTCAAGAATCGCCCAGTATCTGGATCCGCGTAGGTCTTGCCATGGACCATCCCTTGAGTTAAGACTTTCTTGAAGGGCTCCCCATGATTTTTGGCGCCTTCTGGCCATTGACCTGAGCTTGCTAGGAATTTAGAAATAAATCTGGCATATAGGAGATGTAATATTGCATGCTCAACACCCCCGATATAAATGTCAACTGGCAAGTTTGCGTTTGCTGCCTCGACGGAGAAGGGTTCAATCTCATTATGAGGGTCAGGGAACCGAGCGAAGTACCAACTTGAATCAACAAATGTATCCATTGTATCTGTGTCTCTTTTGGCAGGACCGTTGCACTTTGGGCATTTAACATTAAGCCATTCGTGGGCATGCTCAAGTGGATTTCCAACTTTCCCATCGCTCCAGTGGGTAGAAACAATGGGTAGTTTAACAGGAAGGTCATTCTCAGGAACAGGAACGGGGCCACAGCTCTTACAGTGGATTATTGGGATTGGCGTACCCCAATATCGTTGACGGCTGATCAGCCAATCTCGAAGGCGCCAGATGCTTGCTGGAGACCCAAGACCTTTTTTTTGAAGTAACTCTAAAATGTCTTTTGTTGCTTCGGCAGTCGACTTCCCAGCATATGGTCCAGCATGATGTGTGAGATGACCATGCTGAAGATACGGCTCATTGGTCATTGCGGTGGTTGACCCATCTGGGGACTCTGAAATGACAAATCGGATAGGATCAGCATCTCGGTTGTGTTTCCAAAAAGCATTATCTCGAAGATCATGACCTGGAACTCCCATGACAGCCCCATCACCATAATCGCCGAGGACATAGGGTGCCACATATATGGGTAGGGTCGCTTTCACAGCATCTGGGGTGGATTCCTCGTACGACAGCGGATTCAGAGCACCTACATGAGGAAGCAGATATCCAAGCTTGGAATCAAGAGGTAAGGCCGGAATCGAATCTAAGAACGATTGTAATTCAACATCGTTCTTGGCCAGATTTTGAACAATTGGGTGTGTAGAAGATAAAGCTAGGTATTGTACCCCGAATAAAGTATCCGGACGGGTTGTGAAGACCTCGACCTCGGAATGAGTCTGGTAATCGTATGCAACAAGAGGAAATTTGACTTTGGCACCTGTTGATTTTCCAAGCCAATTCCTTTGCATGGCAAGAACTCTCTCCGGCCAAGCCCCATCTTGTTCTAGATACGTCAGATCGTCCAGAAGTTCTTGGCGATAACCTGATATCTTTAAGAACCACTGCTTGAGATTCCTCTTCTCGACCTTGGCACCAGATCTCCAAGAATTTCCCTTGGCATCCACTTGCTCGTTTGCTAGTACTGTCTTGTCCACAGGATCATAATTCACCAATGAATCTGCCTGGTATGCCAAGCCGGCCTTATGAAGGAGTAGAAATAGTTTCTGGGTATGCTTGTAGAAGGATGGATCACAAGTTGCAAACTCCTAATTCACGATTAGTCTTGGCTGGCCGTTGGTGAGCAAGACTGACACTATCCCAGTCCCAGGCTCCATTCATGGCCTCCAGCTGCGACTTCATCTTCTCAATGTTCCCCTTCGTCCACTTTGCTGGGTCAACGCCTCGCTCTATTGCTGCATTCTCTGCTGGGAGCCCAAATGCGTCCCAGCCAATTGGGTGTCGAACATTGTAGCCCTGCATTCGCCGGAACCGTGAGAAGACATCGGATATAGTATAGACACGGAGGTGTCCTAGATGAAGGTCGCCCGAGGGGTAGGGAAACATGGGCAGTATATACATTTTTTTGCTAGGAGCATCATGCTGCTCATTCGCCCGCGAGCTGGCAAACCGAATTGCTGGCCCGCTTTGCAGCCATGGTCTCCCAATAGTTGTGAAATTGCTCCGGCGAGCCCAGAGTCTGCCAATTGGCCTCATGGCTGATGGTCATATCATCGCGGTGCTGTGGGTGTTGAGGAAGGGAAGGATGTTAGGAGGTGAAAATCTAGTGGTTCGAGGAGCAAGGCTGAGGCTGAGGCTGACAAGGCTGTGCTTTCACAAGCGCCACGTGCCTCATCTTCCTCCTTCCTGCGTGCCAAGAGCATCGCGGACCATAATGAAACACCTTCTACCAGCACCTCCACGACTTCAGCCAGCTCCTATTACATTCCCATCGCAAACTTCTGCATTATTTGTTCTGCCAGGCTGCGACAAGCGACTTGTATAGCTTCATCTCCCCCGCTTGCTGCGATTACGACGATATGATTTAGAGTTTGAATATCCCCATACCCATACCGCCGCGATACCAACCCCAACCTCGAGTCCGAAGCATGCGAATAACATAACATATCCTGGCATACTCGAATACTATCATGTCGCGCACCTACTCAGGGCTCCACCCGCATACCCGCGACTCCCTTGAGCTCGCCAGTCTGGCATCCAGTTCTCCAGGCCCCCGAACATCCTCCTCCTCCACCTCCTCGCGGTCTGGGATAACCTCCTCTCGGAAACTCTCCCTCGAACAAGACGACCCTCTCGACGATAGGAACGTAGCAGCAAGTGGGAGGTCAGGGGCTCATTCTCGATCCTTTTCTATTTCCTCCGCCTTCGATTTCGGCTCTAACCTCTTCCCCCTATCGGCCACACAGGGGAATGGCTATGCGCCCATTGGGGCCCCTATATCTTCTTCAGCCGGTCAGAATGCGCTTGGAGGTGGATCTTTAGAGAAGCACAAGACGTTGACGTATCTGAACGGACTCTCATTAATTGTTGGTCTGATCATTGGCTCGGGAATCTTTTCGTCGCCCAGCCAGGTCAATGCCAATGCAGGTTCTCCGGGGGCATCATTGATAATCTGGGTCATAGCTGGCGTTTTGGCGTGGACAGGAGCATCGAGTTATGCGGAGCTCGGAGGGGCTATACCACTGAATGGGGGGGCACAGGTGTATCTTTCAAAGATATTTGGGGAGTTAATGGGGTTTCTGTTTACCTGGTGTGCGGTCATGGTTTTAAAACCCGGGTCAACGGCCATCATATCGATTATCATGGGAGAGTACTTGGTACGGGCTGCAATCGGTGCAGAGGCAGAGAATGTTAGTGCTTGGATCAATAAGAGCGTGGCGTTATTTGGATTATTCACGGTCACCTTACTGAATTGCATATCCACAAAATTGGGTACACGGATGGGAGACATGTTTATGTTTTTCAAGTTTGTTGCATTGTTAGGCGTTACTATTGTTGGTATTGTGGTTGCTTTCACAGGATTCTCAACTTCGGGAAAGGCAAATCAAGATTGGAAGACCATGGGATGGTTTGAAGGGACCAGTACGAGTGCAAGTTCGTGGGCCGTGGCCCTATATGCTGGGTTGTGGGCTTTTGATGGTTGGGATAATGTAAGCTTCTCGAATCTGAAACGTCATCTCGTCAACTAACAGCCAAAGACAAATTATGTAGTTGGAGAATTCCGAAATCCAAGCCGCGACCTCCCTCGAGTAATTCACACCGCTATGCCACTCGTAATCCTCTCATACATCCTTGCCAACGCAGCTTACTTCCTCGTTCTCCCCCTTAAAACGATCAACTCCACCAACACTGTGGCTGTTCAATTCGGAAATAAAGTGTTTGGCCCAATTGGCTCCCTTATTCTCGCGCTTATCGTCTCAGCCTCCTGCTTTGGTGCGCTGAACGCAACCACATTTACATCTGGCCGACTTGTATATGTTGCTGGGAAAGAAGGATATCTCCCCGCCATCTTTGGAAAAATCGGCGTTGGAAGTCAGGAACCAAGTGTCAACACGCTTCGAACAAGAAATTTCATGTCCAAAAAGGTCGCCAAAATGTTCGGAGATGAGGATACGGGCCTCTTCTTCACACCAGTTTATGCAATGGTTCTCAATGCCGCACTGACAGCTTGTTACATCTTTGTTGGCGAATTCGGAACACTCGTCACCTTTTATGGTGTTGCAGGATACACGTTCTACTTCTTCACTGTATTGGGTCTTATCATCCTCCGAGTCAGAGAACCAAATCTCGAAAGACCTTATAAGACTTGGATCACCACTCCCATCATATTTTGTTGCGTCAGCCTTTTCTTGTTAAGTAGAGCAGTGTTTGCAGAGCCGTTACAGACTATGATTGTGATTGCTTTCATTGCAGCTGGTGTACCGATTTATTATTGGAGGATAAGAGGGAGGGATAGTGTTGGGAAGAGGGAAAGAAGTGGAAGTGATGGATTAGAAGGGGAGAGCAAATGGAAGTTTTGGAGAAGGTGGATGAGGTAGATTGGCTGTAGAATGGAAAGCTGTAAATTATGAATCTGGATACATTAATAGCATTATATCTTTATGTCTTTAGACGTCATACATATATTTTCCCTTCGAGCATGGAGTCTTTTGGAAACGCCATGAATGATTCATACCCTTCACCATCATAAGTCGAATACCGGACCACTCACAAATCCTTTGGAGGTCATGTAATATATGTCAAATGATCCCCATTCAAAGTTTTAAACACTTTTCCTAATCCTTTTATAATCCTTCTCATTCCACATATCCTTATAATATACAACCCTTTCTATATTATTCACATCATATTAACCACTATCTTTTGCAACATAATTCTCTTCGTTTTGCCGTTCTCACTTCCACTTCTAACTTGTAAGCTTTTTAGTTTTCCCCTTCCATCCCATCCCTTCCCCGTCACTGAAATCTAAAATGCGAACAACAAACTAAAAATACTCAAAAAATGAGAGAAAATAATCACATACCCAATTTCCCCCCTCACCCTCCTCTAATCTCAAAGAAACCAATGAATCCACAACCTTTGATACCGGCATCAATTTCGGATGGTATTCTTGTCGTATTTAAAACCGATTTTTTTATCAGTCGAAGAAACAATTTCGACAGCGTGGGTTTTGGAAAGTGCCAATATTTTAGGCATTCCTTTTATTTTTGTCAATTAGTTGAAACGAAAAAGGAAGAAGAAAGGCGAGGATGAAGTGGAAAGGCATACCATACCACTAACCAGCGATTTTATATCGATCATCACAGTAGCTCCATAGATCATCATAAATTAGTTAGAGTGCATAGGCCTATAGGTTTTGCGAAATTAATACCTTCCTATCCTTTGAAATCCCAAAGTTTCCAAGTATGTTGTTTCTAATCATACATTTCGCGAAAAAAGCCAACCTCAACAATGATCACCTCCATTTCGGAAATTCTCCTCTCCGTCTCCAAGGAGAGGAACAACAGGTAACCTAATCATTCTTCAAACCTGAATAACAAAGCCAAGTATACCAAGAAAAGTGTTCAAAGATATAGCCTTCGCGCATGTCCGCCTCACAAGCACTCCGAGAATATAATCGAGTAATACGAGTTATTATCTCTTGCTTCTCCGATGAAACAACGATTGATTTCGAAGGATGTGGTTTATTATCTACCTCTCCTCTAATATTGGATGTTAGACTAGGGGTTTGGATTCGGCTCGTTGGTTTTGGTGGGGCTTGCCATTTTGAAAATTACAAGTTACGACTCATATGACTAGAGGACCTTAGGCTAAACCAACTGGCGTCGCCTATTAGAAGTAGAACTAAGGTTATATAATAGACTCCTCTAGACCTATGTAGGTCTAAGGCGATCTAACTACTTAGTAATCTAAGATCCTAAGGGGTCTAATATATAAAGGCTTTATATAAGTAAGAATATTTATATACTTAGATAGAAGCTTTATACTTAACTTAAATAGTAATTTATATACTTATTACTTAAAGTATAATAATTAAGCCTTTTACTAAGAATATTCTTAAAATAGTTTTTAATAATTAATTTATTAAGAGGTTTAAATAAAAAGCTTATATTTCTTTAAAATAAAAGTCTTTTTAAGAAAGAGTTAATATATAAGTATATAATAATAAGGTTATTGTCGGTATGCTATAGCGGGGAAACCAAGGTCACTAATCACTCTGCGCTCATGTAGGACGCAGCTTGATTGTTGTGGTCTTGATTCGTTGTTGATTTCCTACTATGTCATGCCTTGGTGTTGAAGCTTAAGTATGCCAAGGTCATGTGCATGGTCATGTGAGTACGGTCGGGTCGCATATGGATCGCATATCGATTCCCATAACGATTCCCAACCGTACCAACAGTTATCTTTTAAAGTTTTATTATAAGTAATAAGTATAAATTATTATTTAAGTTAAATATAAAGCTTTTATTTAATAAGAAAATATTCTTACTTATATAAAGCCTTTATACTTACAGTCTAGACTTTTTACAGCGACCTCCGTATATATCTTCTTTATCACTAGGACTTTATACTATATTAATATGAGATACGGAGAACGAAAAATAGACTATCTCGCAAAGGTTTGCTTGTAGCTTTGAAGGGAACGGAGTCAAAAGCATTGCCTCCGTTGTTCAAAGCACCTGTAAAGTCCCTTAGGTATCGTATGATTACCTGGCGAACTGTGACATTCTGTCAGAGCCAAACCTCAACCAAGCAAATCCCTCCAAATGGAGTCGCCAATAGGCTCTGTTGGGTCCAGATCGCTCAAAGCGTCGAGATATGAGTTTCTAGTGAACATGTTGTCAAAAGGAGGTCCGAAAGTTGAAGGGCCTATACCAGCAGATGCGTTCGAAAAATCAATCGGCGAGCCGGTATAGTTACATGGATTACGAGCGGGCGGAGGATTAGTTGATCCAAGCTGAGAAGCGTGCAAAGGGTTATTCGAGAGAGCTAGGTCGATAAATTGAGCGGGGTCCGGTTGATCTATGTCTTTCTGAAAGCCGCCTGTAGGGTATGGTGACATGGAGTTGAAAGCATTATGGTCAATCTCATGTACCAAACATATCCTTTGGCAGCAATGTGTCAATATCTGCAGGCCGGATTTGGCCATTGCGCTTCTGTTCTGCATCAAGTTGAGCCTTGCGATGGCTTGGCACAAAGCCATATAGGTCTTTACTAACAGCGACGCCTCAATTGAGGTTTGCTCGATTGCCATGGCAGCTAAGAACATGCCTGCATCAACGGTGTAGAAGGAAAGATTGTAAATCCTGTACTGATGCTCTCGAACGAGATTAAAAAGTTGTTGCTGCGCCCCAAGACAGGCAAATGCAGCTTCGGTCCCATATTTGCGACTTGCTGCGTGATTATTGATATGTGGTCGATGCAGAGCAACTAGAAAAGATCGAGCGGCATTCGATATGTGTTGACGCTGTTTTAAAAGACGCGGGTATTGTGAGTCCCAAGAAGTATCTGGGTTTTCTGGCCGAACCGCAGGCGGTAGGTTGTGAAGTCGTGACATCACCTGCTCATGCAAGTTCTGGATGAAAGTGTAGTCTGTGAAGAATGGTTTATTGGCGCCTTTTGAGAGGATTTCATGGATCTTCTGAGCTAGGAAGTAATGAAATAAATGTGCCGAGTACGTGGATGGCACATCCGAAGCATTGGTAGGAGTGGGAATAATCTTGGATGGCTGCTCAGGAATATTGCAATCTAGCGGCGTTCTCACTGTGCAATCGAACATATTGATCGCTCGTGGGCGGCCGAGAACAAATGCCATATGGCTTTTAGAGTCAGCAGAGTTGAGTGGTATACAGGTAGTCGACAAACCTATCCCAAATGAACAACGTGATCCAAAGCCGACGCTTGTACTCATCGTACCATAGGTCGACCAAGGTCTTCTCAAGCTCAATTGATTCTGACTGCTGTATGTTGCATTGCAAATGCAGTCCAAGGTCTTGAGCTTGCCTGGGAAATAGTCAATGATGCAAGGCTGTAAAAATTGACGAAACCCTCACTTTATGGCATCTCCTAGGCTGTACCAAGACTCTGTTCCTCGACTGCAGTTTTTTAACCAGAGAGATCGCATCAGATCGTGTTGTACGGAGACGATGGTTGAGTGATGTCGTCCGAGCACTTGCATTAATTCTATGCCTGCCGTGCTGTACTTGTAGGACAATTGATCGGCATCTGTGAGATCCCGGAGAGAAAGGGCCTTCGCACATGAACTATCAAGAGGTAGAAATTGCAAAGCCACGGCTAAGACTTGGAACAAGAATGGTGTGAAATGTTGTAACTGAAGAGGCATGTGATTGATGCCTTTCTCCCTAGAGTCGAGCCAGGACTTGTAGAGCTGATTAAAGTAAAAGCGTTCGAGCACAAGAAAATACCAATTGGCCTCCACGAAGTAGTTCTCAACAAGGTCTTTCGTAACCTGCATGGAAGGCAGCTGACCCAGCGTTTGCCGGAATTTATCCTTTACAGCAACATCACGAGGTGGCGCGGTGCTGTTGTGCTGAGTTCGCGGGGATAAGAGCAGAGCGCTTTGCACGGCTGCATAGGTGTTGTTGTCAGAACTTCGTGAATAGCCGGCTTGACTGGCAAAGTGTGAGGGACCCTGTTCGGGCTGCTCTGAGGCTTGGAAAGGCCCGCCTTGACCACGCACATCTTCTCGGTCGTCGTAGATGCATTTTTCGCGGACGTTGCGCTCCACGCAATTGCGGCACGGCCTTGCGTGGTCACATTTCTGCTTTCGACGATGGCACTCTATGCATGCCGTGACAATTCGTTTGCGCTTAACTGAAGGATTGCCGTCCATCAGATAATGGCTCGTTTTCGGGGGGATGTTGATGCTATTAATGATGGAAAGCAATGATATTTCAACCTGCGATGTCTCATCACTACGTGTATAGGCCAAGCCTTGGTCTCTGCCTGAGGCATTAAATACCCGAGCTCCACTCTCAATGGCCCCCCCAACGCTCATGACCACTTTCCAACAGCTTGCTGCCCTACCTTTGAACGCCCACAAAATGGTCAGCGAACAAGCTATAGAGAAGGCAATTAGTGCATTAAGTGCGCACTTGAAGCCTAATTACGCTCAAGTAATGCTCCCAAGTTTCTTAGTGTCCGAAATCTGACCAGGGGAATCCACTCCTGTTTTTGCATCATGGATTAATGGTGCCTTTGTTCAGCTTGCCGGTCTTGGCGCTTGTTTATACTAACAAGGAACACACTAATCGAGGACTCAGGAGACATCAATTATTTCTATCAGAGCCACGAGCTCATACACATCACGTAGGTAGTCAGATTTCGATTGGGTTTATGTGTTTTAGAACCACATACTTCGTAATACTCTTTAGAAGTGGTTCTTTGCAAGGGCAGGCTTGACTTGTAGCCAAACCTCATCCAACCTAGTCACGAGATCATCCAGCAGCAGCCCCTTTTCTAGATCAAGAAGATTCTCCTGCACATGTTTCAGGTTACTTGCACCGGCGATAATCGCATCACCAAGCCCCTCCTCCAATTGACAAGTTTCACTTTTTATTTCAAAAACAATTAGAAAAAGGGCATAATATAAAAGTCGAAAATTGGGTTTCCATTCATTTGTATGGCAACAACTTGTTGAAATTGGTTTCTGGAACTAGTAATCGAAACTGCCTAGTATTAAAGACCAAAACTATAAATTTCACTTTTGAAACCCTCGCACAATCAAAACTCAAACACCCTTTTAGCGCTACTGTTTCCAGCATTACGAGGCAGCTTGAAAAGATTTGATCGTATCCACCACACTCTGTTCCAAGGTCTTGTATTGAATGCCCAAAACGCTCCGACTCTGTACATTAGAAACCTTGAAGACACCACCCTCAGGGAAGTTGCCACCCTCAGCCGTTGGTGGTGGCAACACAGAGTGATATTCCGGGAAATTCTTCCGGATAATCTCCACGATCAATCTGTTGTTGTATTGACCTGCTGCAAGGAGGAATCTCTTATTTGCTGCGGCGGGCACTTCTGCAGCTTTGACGTGAGCAAGTGCAACTTCACGGACGTCGACCCAGTTGTAACCACTGTTTAGATGCATGAGCTTTAAACTGTGAAATGATCAAGATATCAATTCTTACCCAATATCTGGTATCTTCTCTTTGGCCATTCCTTTCGTGATGCCAAGAAGAACCTGATTTGACGTATTCAAACTATGGAGAGAGTGTAATTTCGGGACCTGTAATTTTAGCAGCTGACGTATTAACGTGGAATTTAAAACTTACGATCGGACCAAAAACCAAGACTGGGTTGATTGTGGAAAGCGTAAACTTGGGCTTCTCCTTTTGCATGAAATCCCATGCCGCCTTTTCAGCGAATGCTTTGCTTCCTATACTTCTGTCATAAATGATATTGCAATATAAACATACAGCACACAACCACAATGGAATGGTATGATTCTACAAGTGAAATGTTAAAAAGAGGAGAATAAGTGGCTTACCGGTGTAGCCTCGAGCAGGGTGCGACAAGGCATCTTCGAGTGTCATCGGATTCCACTCTCCTTCAGTGAAAGTATGCTCAGACCAATTGCCCTTAGATGCGTCGCACATTGCAGCGAAAGAGGACGTGATAACAACTGTCTTTACAGTAGGTGCGGATTTCTGGATTGCCTGAAGAATGCCAACGGTCCCATTGACAGCTGGGTCAATCAAATTCTTTCAAAAATTGTTAGAAGTAGCACTTGAGTTCTGACAGCTCAACCATACCTTCTGAATGTCTTCGATATTATACTGGAATGGACTGGCTGTGTGAATGACAACATCAAATGGGGGGCTCGAAACGACGGCTTCATCGAATGCTTCTAGCCTTGCGATATCCTCAACGATGGCGAAATCAAGCGAGTCTTTCCCCAAATTAGGGTACCGCTCCTTGATTTTGTTCGCCTTGTCCTGGCTCCTTACCGTCGTGACAACGGGATGCCTATCGAACGATTCACATGAGCTTGTGCTGCACTCATAGGGGTGCTTGGAAATATTTCTCCTGGACTCACCCTCTCTCCAAGAGTAACTCCAGAATATGTGTTGCAATGAAGCCGCTGCCCCCGGTGAGTAGTATTTTCGGCATTTCTAAAAGATGCTTTGCTTTGCGACGTGACTGAGGTGAGGAAGTTCGCTTGCTGTGAAGATTGTTTGCTAGTTTCACAGAGTGATCTTAGATCTGAGGGCTTTATAGGAAGAAGAGCAGGACAGGCGGGTTCTCGACGATTCAACAGATTGGCTGATTAGACGTGAAAGAATCCATCCTCGTACTTCAGCAGCATAAGCGATCGCATAGTTGCCTATCCGAGATGTCGAGTCATGTTCTCCGAAATGCGCCAACTCACCCGAAAAGTAAGTCAAACTCCGCCGAAAGCATCATGCCACCGCGATTTAGAAATGCCGCCACCTCATGGAATTAGGATATAACTAAATTCAGCGAACACGGACATAAGGATACGATGTGCGTCAGTCTCTCTTTACAACCCTTCTTTTGAACGATTACTTTTCCTTGTTGTTATGCTTAAAACATAGCCTCAACATATCAGAAATGTCGCCACCGGCCACATTCATCATTGTTTTTGGCGCCATGACCTTTGGGAAGCCAAGTTAGTAATCCCCTTGCCAAGTTGGAGCTATGAATATATAGTAAGGCTCTCCAAGGCATCGAGCAAACCTATATTCTCGATCTCAAAGATGCCACTGCAATGCTTGATCTCTTCTAGAAGCATGGTCATAAGGAGCTTGACACGGTTCGAGTGTATGGCGGAGGCTCGTCTGTAGAGTACTTGGGCCAATTGAACTGGCAAGAACGGGGGCTTGTCATGGAAGCAAGGCTGGTGCCAAACCCTGGAGCAAGGTTTGGCACAGCCATCATTACGCACTCAACAGAGGCTCTCTTCTATCTCTAGAGGCATTGCAGACGAAAATAATTGAAATGTTCTATCTTCATGCTCCGGACAGAAGTATACCTTATGAAGTAATATTCAAAGTATTGAGGCATTGTACGAGGAAAGTTACTTTAACGAGGAAAGCTACTTTAATCGCTGGGGCGTCAGTAATTACATGAGCTAGGAAGTCGCTCAAACCAATGAGATCTACATTTGAAGTGGCTACGTTCGCCCTCAATTTGGCTGTGCGTGGTGCAAAACGGATTATAAGAATGGGCTTGGGAATCACGAAGATAAGATGTTGTTACAAGATCTCTATAAAAACATGAAAATACCGAACACATAAAATTTCAAAATCCAAATCGTATTTGCCATTCCGGATCTCGATTCCAGTTATCAATTCTTTCCAGATATCGTTGAAATTCTAAACTCCCCCTTAAAGCATATTTTAAAAGCGAGTATTAAGCGAAGAATTTAGTTCGATTTTCGGGCCGCGTGATTTTCACAAAAGGAATTTCTTCAATGTCTCATGGGTAACAAAGTGGAAGCTTTCACAATATCACCCATCACTATGCCGCAACAAACCACACCACACCACCCAACATCCCAAACCCATCCAGCTCCCCCTCTTTTTCCTTCTGTTTTACCGCTTTATGAGAAGCGGATAACAACCTTGGTCTCCCTATGCTGTTCAAAGCGAGCATAGTACTCTGGAGCATCCTCAATGCTGATATTACTGCTAATGATAAAACTCGGGCGAGCTTTACCACTAGCAATCATACCCGCAAGATTGGGCGACTCAATCATCGGATTGACGGCACCCGAAGCAAGCTTCAAAGCTTTAGCCCACAGCGCACCAATGGAAATCGGAAGACCATATGCTTGAGGCATATAAACGTGATAGACACCCGCGATACCTAGACCACCATTTATCGAAGTGACGTTGATCATGTTCTGTAGGACGATGTTCTCTTGCAGCAAAAGAGAGGCGTTCATTGCTTCGTATCCTACACAATCTACGCTTCTTGTTACCCCGTCGGGTTCGTAAGCAAGGATCTGTGCTACGGGGTCGGAGGTGTTGAAGCTGATGGGAACCGCTCCTAGATTGGCTGCTTGTTCGAGACGAGCTGGGACGCTGTCAACTGAATAGACTTTGGAAGCGCCTCGAAGCATGGCTGAATAGGCGGCAAGGAGTCCTACAGGTCCCGCGCCAAAGATGGCTACCGTGTCACCGGGTTGGAAACCGGCGTAATCAAGTGCCGTCCATGCAGTAGGAAAAATGTCTGAGAGGAAGAGGTAGTCAATTAAAGGCTCGGCGTTGACGCTGGCGTTGTTGCTGTTGCTGTATGGCAGCGGGACCAGGCCGTGATCAGCATACGGTACTCTGACATATTCTGCTGCTCTATATGTCAGCTTCGTACTATAAATTTCAAAGGAATCATGTGTTCGATTATATTATACCTTGAGAGCCAGGCAGAGCAGGTGATCCATAAGCTGTGTATGCCTCTGGATCCATAACAAGATGCCCGTCGTCAATCCGATCTGGAATGACCACGTAGTCGCCAACAGAAAGGAAGTTAACTCCTTCGCCGACTTCTGCAACATATCCCATTGCCTCATGGCCGATTGGGAAACCATGTACTGGCCCTGTCGGCGGGGTTCTGGTACCACGATATACATGGAGATCGCTTCCGCAGATCGCTGCCGCAGTGACACGAATTATCGCATCGGTGCTTTCTTGAATTGTTGGCTTCGGGTAGTTTCCTACTGTTATGTTATATGGGACCCCGCTCCAGAGAACAGCTCGCATCATGGTGGTAGTGTTCATGGTTGCGGATGAAGCGCTGGAAGATAATTTATGGATGGGGACTTGTAAAGAATAATAGTAGCTAGGAAATACAAGAGAGATCGAACTTGCTATGGGAATAAATCTAAGAGCTATGTCTATTATATATAGGCGCATTGCAAGATTTCTATGACAGACCATTTCCCCAAAACGCTAATGCCGATATTCCTCGAGAGTGTAGAGGTATTTTACCTTACCTGTAAACGACACCTATCGATCCCTGATACTATATGAAAGTTTTCGGTCGTCTGTAGAACTTCGGCCGATAGCCCTTTTTATTCGGACATGTTGAGAGTGACGGTGGAACTAATGCTCCGGCCTCCACATAAACTTAGATGGTTACGTAGCCTTGTTTACTTGGCATTTCGGCGCAGCCGTCCACCCGTAGTTGCCTTATTAAAGTGGAAAAATCATTATCGAGCAAGGGGAGAAAGAGTACAAGCGAACGGTGACAACGTCTTTTGACGTTTTGATCGTAATCCTGCTAAGTGCCTGGTGACACGGACGAAGAGTAACTCTTAACTCCGATAACTCAGCTAGTAGAAGGGATATATCCCCTCTACTACTACTAGAGTTATAATAAACAAGACATTAGATTTAAACTTTTATTATAATATAATCGTAAATTTATAATTATATATAATATTACCATAAGTAAAAATTTATAAATAGCAAAGTAATCATTATAAAGGGGATGCTTATAAATACGATTAAAACAATTAGCGTAGACGCAAAGAAGGAAAGTAGTATTTGTTAAAGCTAATTTTTAAGGATTAACTATAAAACGAATAGAGAACTAAGGTCTATGCTTTTCTATTCCCTCTTTGCGTTCTAAACGTCATTGCTACCATATAGCCTCGGCTTCTTATAAGGGACAACCCTAGTAGCAGCCTGCCTGAACATCTGTAATCGCTGCAAGTCCGATTAGGAAAGTTATTATTTCAAATGTAACGCGCAGCTGTTAGTAATTTACGGGACCTCAAAAGGTTCAATTTTCCGTGTAGCTATTGTCAATAGTAAAGTCTTCCCGAGTATTGCTAAAGATGTGACGAAAACGAATCGGTAGGGACTCTCTTTTGTCTCGGGAAGCAATATAATAAACCAGATGTGCACAATCCCTCTACAGGTACGAGAATTGGAAAAAAAAAACGTAAGTCTAGGGCCATTATACAAGTATCTTAATAAATAACAAGAACCGGAAAAATGTATGGTATCACTGACGGGAGAACAACCCTTCTGACGTCTAGAAACACATGTCATATTTAGTAGTCCTCCTTTAACTTTACAAGACCTTTGCTAGGATTAAGTATAGAGTGAACCAAGTCCATGAAGAAATTCATCGTATTCGGTTTCCCGTAATCGTATTTCGTATTAAAACTCCTTTCACTTCTGACTTTGTTCGCGACCACGTCCCTCTTCTAATAATGCTGGAATGCGAGCTGTCCGGTACAGCTCGGATTGTACTAGGAATTTGTCGCGATATATATATAAACAGCCACGTCTTCTCTTTCCCCAACTCCTTTCATCTCGGCCATCAACCCGTCATCTGAGCCTTAACGCAATAAGAGACGCAAACGTACCTAGCATTATTTCCCTCTTTTATCTTATTCAAAATGAGTTTGAAAAGATTGTTCATGTTAGTTACGACTTTTGGACAAGCCTTGGTGGCTTCTAGCACTCCCCTCAGCAGCCAAACAACATGTTCTCCAGAGTCATTCGGCTTCTTCCCCGACACATTGAACGTCACTTCTCTCAGTGTCAGCGCAAGCCTCGTTTATAACTTCACAGCCTACTCTCTAATGCCCGGAAACAGTCAAACTAGCTCATATACCATCGACTTCTGCAATGTCACAGTCACCTACGGTCACGAGGGCTGGAATGACACGATCAACGTTCATGTTTGGCTTCCGCCAGCCCCATCTTGGAATGGTAGACTCCAGGCACTTGGAGGTGGCGGATATAGTGCCAGTTTAGGAGCCCTATATACGACTCAAGCGGTGGCCAAAGGCTTAGTGGCAATCGATACTAATGCCGGGCACGTTATGGGAACAGATGCAGCACAAAGCCCGAAGGATTGGGCCTTGACGAGTCCAGGGCATGTTAATTGGTTTCTCTTGGAAGATTTCGGATCCGCGTCGCTCCACGAAATGGCCGTCATCGGTAAAGAGGTTACGAAAGCCTATTATGGCTCACAGCCGAGTTACTCTTATTTCGAGGGTTGCTCTGGAGGTGGCCGCTAAGGTCCTATGATTGCAGAAAGATATGCGGATGACTTTGATGGAATCTTGGCAGTCGCCTCGGCAATAAACATCGAAACCTTTGTTCCGGCTGGATACTGGGCGAACAAGGTCATGAAGGACCTGGGTGTATTCCCACAACCCTGTGAATTTGCTGCATTCACGCAAGCTGCGATTGCTGCGTGTGATAGGTTGGATGGAGCAAGGGATGGCATCATTTCCTATCCGGATCTTTGCAAGTTTGATCCCCACGACGTTGTTGATCAGAGTTTCTCTTGCAATGGAACCCAGCAGAATTTTACACAAGCCGGAGCCAGCATTGTCAAGGCAGCTTGGGACGGATTTCAGAGTAAGGATAGGAAGATTGGCTGGTTCGGTTTGAACAGGGACGCCTCGTTAACTACATATCTAAGCACACAATGGTCGTCAAATGGCACATGCTCGGCAGTAGTCTCTGATCTCCTCAGTGGCTGGCTTCGATACTTTATCGCCAAGGATCCAAGTTGGGATCCAAAATCCATGACGGATGCACAATTCTCCTCTTACATTAAGGAGTCTGGCCAACAGTACCATGCGATACTCAGTGCTGCCGATCCAGAACTTTCCAACTTTCGCGCAGCAGGCGGCAAAATGATTACATGGCACGGACTTGCCGATGAAACTATTCCGCCAAATGGAACAATTGCGTACTACCAGCAAGTACTTGCTTTGGACTCCAAAGTGGACGACTTTTATCGAGTTTTTGAAGCGCCTGGAGTTGGTCATTGCATTGGTGGAACTGGACCAATTCCCAATGATGCTTTTGAAAAGCTTGTTGCTTGGGTAGAGAGGGAGGTTGCTCCTGACACATTGGCTGCGACGTTCACGAATGGGACTTCTCGGGACCTGTGTCCTTATCCTCTGCAGCAGGTGTATCTTGGTGGAGAATATAACGATTCAACTTCTTTCGGCTGCAAAAGTCGAACCGACCTAGAAACTCTAGCAAGCGAACTCCCATTCTTTGACTCAAGCCGAGTCATTTCGACATCCTGTTGAGAGGAAGTTGTGTTCGCTGTTTGTGTCATTCAACTGAGAATCAAAACTTCCTCGCCACTGCCCTTTCCGTAAATTTTTATAGCACTTCAGAATCGTTGTACTGGCATAGCCTGCATACCTTGCTGTTTGCCCGAAATATCTAGAGGCTTTCATGTACAGATTAATTTAAATTTTATAAGCATAATAACACATATGCTGTCCAATATCCACGTCGTTTCAGGAGGCGTCAAGGCTCTGAAAAGTTGTTCGTTCGTGAGAAGTGCTCGGACAAAAATGTTGACTGAGAATGGCGTTCCACTCACCGGTTCTCCAAGCGGCAGTTGAGAAAGGCAATATCTCGATGCCGATGCCGGTGCCGATGTTAATGCGCTAACCAGCCTCTGGCTCTGGGGTGACCGCACTTCAAGCATCTGCAATCAAAGGCTATGTTGGGATAGTTATAACCCTTCTAGAAGCCGGTGCAGATATCAATGCGTCTGCGGCTGCTTATTGCGGAAGGACGGCTTTAGAAGGAGCTGCGGAGCACGGGCGCATTGTTTGTTTGTTTGTTTGTTTATTCCTTTTTATGTCCTTTATAAGTCAGAGACTATAGTAGGACGGCTAGGGCCTAAAGCCCTAGCGAGGCTATACTATCTTCTAGGGGTATTGTCTATATATTCTAATGAATAAGCCTTTTACTTAAACCCTTTAGTAAACTAACTACTAAGAACTATTTTAAGAATACTACTAGTAGAAGGCCTAACTATTATAATAAAATAGTATTAAATAAGGTAAACGGGATAGATAGTAGGAAATAGTAGTTTGATTTTAAAAGTTTTAATTTAAGCTAAGAAAAGGGGAAAAGGAAAGGATATATTATAAATATAAACTAGTAGTACTATTAAAAAGGATGTCTTTACTTTATTAAACGGCGAGATATTATAACTTCTAAGATCTTATTTTTAGGTGGTCGAACTAACGGTCTATATTAGAAGGAGGGCAGGCTCTTCTTTAGAGAAATAAAAAGATAATCTTAGTATACGAATTTAAGGACATTTGTTTATAAATTTATTATATCTTGTTGGTCTGGAAGGCCTTGGAATTGGACTAATATATGAGACTTGATTGAGGAGCTCATAAGGAGCAAACCTCTCTATAAATACTATGGAAATTACTCTACATCCGATGGTGGCTTAAGGTATGTAAGAGATTAATAAGAAGAAGGAACTGGAATGCTTGCTAATGATTTGGAAGCATCGGATCGGGTATGGGCACCAACACCATGGTCAACATATCTAATAACTAGCTTAAATTTCTTAGAATTTGTGTGCTAAATTTGTTTAAGCATATTTAACTGCCTAAAAGAGAACTAAAAGAGAGCCTAGAAAGAAAGAAAACAATAGAAATCCGAAACACGTTTAATATACGGTATCCCCGTAGCAAAGAAGTATCACTGGCGCGGAGTGTAGTTAGAATAAGAATCCCGAGATCCGACGGTAGTTTTTACATCACGTGAAAAATATTTCCCCTGAGGCGTCCACTTTTGCCCGTCAGCCTCCACTTTTGGATTACATACCGATGACAAACTAAGCCCGTTTATCGCCGGGGTATAGGTCGCTGCTTACCTCCGAAATCATCATAGAGAGAATATACCTTCCCATCATCTTTCCTCGAAGGGAGTCGAGAAGAACGGAAACTGAGCTAGCGCAACACTTGCTGCTAAGTGATTATGGCAAATGTGGACGCTACCCTCTCGATGGTCCAGTCCCATACCTCGGGCCCGTTTCCGCTTTCTCCCAATACCTCAGGTCAACGGCCGAAATGCTTCGAATCGACCTTCCAAGAATGCCTCTTCGTGCTCACCGCGACAATGGCAATCGGCATGTCGACTTTCTTATATGGGTCGACAACCGTGATCACTGCATCCATCGGGAGAGATCTTAACATGACCAGTGCTCAAATCACTTGGATAAATGCCTCTGGAGCGTATGTTTAACTTTCCCTGAGTTCCTAGATCCCCAACTAATAGGATATAGTCTGAGTTCAGGAGCTTTCCTCCTCTTCTTCGCCAAGGTTGCCGACACTTTCGGCCGGCGGGGTCTTTTAATCTTTTCCCTGGGGGCTTTTTCCGTGAGCTGTCTGATAACAGGCTTCGCCAACACTCCAATGTATATGGATGTTTTAGGAGGCTTTCTTGGTCTCTGGTCAGCATCTGTTGTTCCCCCAGCAATAGGCATTCTTGGGGCAGCCTATGAGCAACCATCCAGAAGGAAGAATGCCGCGTTCGCTTGTTTCTCTGCCGGGAACCCGGTTGGCTTCGTTCTCGGTAGTATTTTCAGTGGGGTTGCAAGTACTATCTTCAATTGGCGAGCCAGTTTCTGGCTATTGGCCATTATTTATTTTGTTTTTTTCGTCGCAAGCTTTTGGACAGTGCCGCCAAATAACCAGGAAATCAAGCCATTCAATTTAGAGGTTATGAAAAGGTTTGATCTTTTTGGGATCTTTTTAAGTATTGCAGGAATCGCCTTATTTACTGCCAGTTTGACGTGAGTCCCCTTATCTTCTTGTCGAACTTGTAATAGATTCTAACTCAAATGTAGAATTGCCGGAGGTTCACCAGATGGGTGGAAAACTGGATATGTAATAGCTATTCTTATTCTGGGAGTAGCGCTCATGGTGGGGTTCGTCGCCTGGGAGGGTTATTGCAAGTACCCATTAATGCCCCTCTATATATGGCGGGATCGTAATTTTTCCCTGGTAAGTGGCCACTTCTTTCCCCATGTTACCCCTCTTTACCATCTCTCCCGTGGCTCAGCTAATAAACGTAGATCAACATCGCCGTCCTATTAGGCATGATGTCCTTTATGACTGGTGGCTTCTGGCTATCTCTGTTCTTACAAGACGTTCTTCGTTACAGCCCTTTGAACGTGGCCCTTCATCTACTTCCTCAGGCCATCGGTGGAATCATTGTCAATATAATAGCGGGCATGATCTTGGATCGCGTGAATAACAAAATTCTCTGTGGAATAGGAGGCATCTCATTCGTCACCAGTGCCTTATTATATGCTCTGATGAAGGAAACTAGTAGCTACTGGGCCTTCATTTTCCCAGGTTTGCTGCTAAGTGTTGTGGGCGCGGATTTACAGTTCAATGTTGCAAATGTAAGCACTTTTTAATTCTATATTTTAGAGCATTCATTCGAAACTAACAAATACAGATGTACGTGATGTCATCCCTCCCACCAGCACAACAAAGTCTAGCTGGAGGAATCTTCAATACTGTCACCAAAGTTTGTTTAGCTGTCGGCCTCGGAGTATCAACAAGTCTTTACAACGCTGAATCCGTAGGTGGGGCGGCGCTACAGACAACTATCAAGCCGTACCAAACAGCTTTTTGGTTCTGTGTAGCATCTGCAGCGTTCGGGCTCTTTTTTATCCCTTTCTTGACGATTGGTACACAGGGAAATGCACCTATCGGAATAAGTGAGCCTAATTTGACTTCAAGTTCTGGTTCAACAGTTGTGGGAAGGCAGGAGCCTGAAGTTGTTGAGAAGGATCAAGTACCAGGTATGGGAGAGAAAGGTGTGGAGATTGGGGTAAAGTGAAGGAAGAGGCTTGAGGAGAATGCTTCTTTATCGATTATTTCTCAAGAATATTTTCATTTTAATAAAAGATAGTATAGAACTAGATCATTAATCGTAAACCAAGAATCACCATTGCTGGCGCAAAATCATCAAGCTGAACTCTATCTTCCAACCATTACTAGAAGAAGCCGATATATAACGAGGAGATATCCAAGAAAGATGCAATTCAACAAAATGAAAACACTTGAGAAGTTCTAAGTCGCGTGAGACTTAATCAAATCGAATAGTTGGGCCCAACCAAGTATCCCAATCCTCAAACTTCCCCTCTTCTCCTCCCCACCTTAAAACGCTTGCATACCATTGATAATCACCGGGTCCTGTAGACCACTGAACCCCGTTACTCGCCGTCACCTTTGTTCCCGAACCGAAAGGCGCATAACTTCCCGGCCAGGTCAATCCAGTTCGATTTACCAAACTCCCAAAACTTGGATGTCCGAAAAGAGTTTCGTTCGGTGCAAACGCTGAGGGCTTGTAGGTAGGTAGGACGGTGTTATTATCAGTTCCATAATAATGAGCTGTTATATTAGTGTTTGCAGGAAGAAGGTCCACTCGTACATGCGTTGTCCATTGAAGACTTGCTGTCGAACCACCAAATGTAGTCGAGGAATTTATCTCGAGAAATCCAGTGTTGTAGGATACTCCAGAGCCAGTCTCAATATACATCGAGGGGAGACGACCACCGGTTTCTGGGGTTAAGTGGAGGAGATAATCTGTGTTGTAGAGGGAATATGGAGGTCCTACATAGGGAATTGAGTATGTCTCTCCGGCAGACGAGGAGACCTTAACGAAACCACTAAAAACGGGAAGCTGCGATGGAGTAACATTCGGTGGGGACAATATTGAGAATGGGACATTCGTTGATTGTCCTGCTCCAAGCGAAAATGTCGGCGTTGGAAAATTTGCCGATCCATAATTGGCTTTCTGATTAATTTCTAAGTGTTGGAGATAGTAATCCATATATCCTGCGCCAACATGAGAGAGTGTATAAGTCTGAGTAGAGCCTAATTCGTTCGCAATCGTGATGTTTCCTGCGCCGTAAACAGTCCGGCTATTGTCGCTGATAGTGAACTGTGAGGGGGAAATGGTAGTTTTGGCCATGATTGCGTCGTAAGCATTGACTAGACCTGCTCCTTGCTGTGCTGTCGAGGAAAGAATTGTTTGATTATAAATCCATGGTACAGGTCTAGCGGTATTCTGAAGTTTTACCTTGATCTCTTCGGGGGTGGCGTTGGGGAATTGTGATTTAACAAGAGCATAACATCCTGCGAGGTATGGTGTCGCCATAGATGTCCCAGATAGGACTGAGTAAACTCCGTTCTGTCCCAGAGGCCAAGTAGCCAAAATATCACCCCCCGGAGCTGATAGTTGGGGCTTCAATAAGTACTGGTGCCAAGTTGGTCCGAAACTTGAGTAATAATCCATCATTCCTCCACTGCTTTGTGGTGTTGAGGTTAGGGTGTCATTTGTGAAGTAGAGCTTATATTTCCCAAAGCCACCCCCTGAAGCATAGTTGTTTTTGAGCGTGACACCATCGGCGATATTGATGTTGATGTAAGTAGTATTTCCAAAGTATGTTCGACTTGGGACATTGTAGTCGGTAAGATATGGATCGTCAACCCCTGAAGTATAGCCTAAGATGTAAACTGGATCATGCGGTGCTGAGTTCCATGAAACTGAAGTTGCCACACACCCCGACGTAGTCGGGAATGCGATAATAGTGGAAGCGATGTTCGGAATGGCTGCAATCGCTTGTGTCCAAGAGTCTGAATTGCACCCATTATCAAGCAAGAAAACATCAAGTTCAACTCCCAGTGGAAAAACAGAGGCATACTGAAGCGACGCTCCGGCGGAATCTTCAGCAAAGTATACAGTGGGGAAGTTGGCATTCGCGATCGCTCCGACACCAATTGCTTTCGGTTCTGCGCTTGGATATTCTGCAGTGTACAGCTCCTGCGCAGTGTCTGAACCAACGCCATCATTAGCAGCTGCCACAATAACCCCTATGCCAAGGCCAACGGTCGTTTCGACAATTCCAGCAAGTACATCTACGCCTCCGCTAAAGGACTCAAGGCCTATTCCAATAGACATGCTAATGAGATCAACTCCATCGGCTGCGGCTTTCGTCATCGCAGCTGCAATTGTATCACTTCCAGCATGGCCGGAGCAGTCAAACACTCGATACATGTAAATACTTGCTTCAGGAGCAACACCAGTAATATCAAGGCTCCCGGAAATTGGGCTCATCGCGAGAATACCTAATTTTGTCAGTACACTTATTGAGTGATTGAAAGGAATCTAACCAGAGACATGGGTCCCATGACCACCTCCAAAGCAGGTTGCTATGGGATCAACACTATTTGATAACGTCCCATTATCAAGGACGAAAGAATAGCCTCCAGCGATCTTATAGCCTGGACCGAACCCACCACCAAGAGCTGGGTGTCGATAATCTACGCCCGTATCGATGACCCCAATTTTGATTCCCTTCCCTTTGATGCCAAGTGAGTGAAGCTCTGTAACCCCACCCATTTGCAAAGCCCCGTTAAGGGTCGCTGATGTAGTAGAGATCGTCGGTATTGCTGGAGGATTTGAATCCGAGAGCAAGGGATTTACTGATGAGATCCCTTCCGCTTGAAGAGCTACATCGTAGACCTGGGTAACGGAAATAACGCCAGGGATACTTTGCAACTTAGTAAGAGCGTCCTCCGATGAGACGTCACCAGCCACCTGGATAGAAAAACCGGGGAATAGGCTGGATGAACTAAAGTCGTGTCTTACTGAATATGAGAAGGAGTTATCGTTTTGATGAAAGGTTTCCAATTGGCTAATAATGGTGTTTGAATCCCCTTCCCCAGCGAGATTAATCAAAAAGGCGTTAGTTATTGGAGAGGTAGATATGCCATGAGAGCCGGTAGTGAAATGAAGAATGGCAAACAGCGAGAAGCTGACAATGGCGTCAAGTGATCGAATTAACATCATGCTAGATGCTTCAAGAAAAGACGAATTTGTCGAGTGTGATAACAAAACAAGGATTTATTGCGCTAAAACTTCACAGAACAGGCGTGCACTGAGATCAACAGACTAAATGCTCGATGTCCAGTAAATGAGGAGGTGCAAGAGCTGGCCTTTTATAAAAAATAATGGTATATAAGACCGGTTAGGTCACCATTATAAACGGTGGCGATTTCACAATTACGAAATCTAAGGCGAAGCTTTTGGAAGGGGGACTGTTGGGATAGAAAATGAGAACCGGATTCAAAATAGCTTGAGCACATAAGAATCATACGTGCAGTTATACCAAAGAATGGAGATTCTGGAGCCGGAAAATGTCCACAGTAGCAGGCATGTCCACCAACAGTGAATTGGCAAACATCATCCAACAACACCACAACCACGGGTACTCCCTAACAAGTTAATATCAGCGAATGCATAGCACCCAAGTGAACTTTTATTGCTTTACCATCATTCGTCCTCAGAACCTTCTCCTGTAGTCTCCCCGTCTGGCAATCCGATGAAGGTGGGAGGACCCGACAAGTTAATTGACCTCATTGGCATCAATATACCACGCACCCGGACCGGCACTTAGCTCCCTGCAATCTATAACCCTGTGATCGGATGAAAGAGCGGACATACACCAAAACCATGGCTAGTATTCGGCCTTATCAGGCAAAGTGTCCAATAGTTGCATGCGCATGTAGTTTTTATGTAGGAGACCGTGAAGGTGACGTTCCCCACTTTTCGTAAAACGGAAGGTCGTATTTTACACTCGGTCTCGAAGAACCTCATTGGGGGCATGCTATTTTTTGATCTAGTAATTCGCCTTTGGAGCGAATGTGGTAGGACACGGAAAGAGATATCTTGAGAATTCTTCATCTCCCTTTGTTGACTATCTTAGAGGGAAAATATTGCAAGTGTAGTGGAGCTGATGTGTACAGCCGTTGATGGAGCCTTTTAGGAAGCTAGTTGGGCGAAATATTGAGTTAGCCACTGTGCCACCGAAATGCGCCGTTGAAGTAGCCAAGTTTAAGGGCTGCTGGTCTTGGAACATGCTGTTGCCAAAACTCTCGTGATCGGTGTGATTCTTCTGTAGGGTGATGATTGTTGTAGCTAGGATGGATGCGTGAGTGGAAACTTAATATATTTTCGGGAGGAAGAATAATCCACCTTTTTCTCGCTAAAGCTACCAACATAAGGTTGGGATGCCTTTCAATATTCTTTATGGGCAATCTCGTTTCAAACTCCGATAGAAATATGCTGATACATGCAATCGGGAATCAATGCCAATCTAATGATGACATTTATTTACGTCAAGCAGCCACGAGAGCTGTTGGTTAGCCAACATTAATCTTCTGACTTCTAAGGGGTGTTGTCAGTTCAGAGATGAAACTAATTGGACTCGGTCTAGTAACGCTAAGATTGCTGGGCAACTCGCGACAGTACAGGTTAAAGGCCCGAAGCACAGCACACTTTGCTGATGCTCTAGTCACACAACGTCATCTCTTCGAGGGAATAAAATACCCAATACATGGCAAAGAACCAATCATCGTAATAACCCGATTACACGTGCTTAATTTACCCATTTATATCTCATTCGAAGGTGTTCTCTGTCTGGGAACAGGAGGGAAGAAAAGGAGGCAACACAATCGAGGACATAGCTTATAGGTGTTAGGCTATGCGAAGCTAAGCGCGTGTACTATCTTGGAAACGATCTTGCAAAACTCGCTTTCTCTTTGGGGAACTCTCGAGAGTTTCGTAGAGCAAGCTACAGGGCTCAATTGAGATATGTTACGATTCGTGAAGTTTTGCACTTCACGAATTTAAAAGTATATTGACTTTAAGAGTCATAAACTTCTTAAGTCACGAAACTAGAATATCACGAAGTTATAAAGTGGCGAAATCATCAACTGGTGAAGTCATGAAGTTATGCAGCCTTACAGTCGTGTAGTCGTGAGCGTGATAAGAAATGGGGGGTGGGGGAGTAAATAATAAGGATGGGACTGAAACGACTCCTGCTTTACGAATTGACCGTAATAGATACTGTAATATATATTATGACCAACCCAACCACTGTAGGTTGACCTCATATACTACGTCAAGTGATTTCTAATTCGAAATCTGAGTAGAAGTTATAGTTTTGGAACCAGAAAGAATTTTCAGAAGCAACCCCCATACTTTGCAAACGATCCAAATACGAGCTCATCCCACTTCAAAGAAATCGAATAAAAGATCCTACCTTGCATTCTTAGCTACTATCTTTACGTATTCCGATGCGACACTATAATCACGAACATTGACGTCATTAGCTGACTTTCGATAGCTCTTTCAATCAGCGAGTCACCCAACAGCTAAATTATCGCCCCGGTTCGAAGGCTTAGGCATCATCCAATTCACAGCATCCGATGCTCTGCTCTTCCAATCGATTCATCAAGCAGGAAAATAGCCAGAACCTTCTGTTGATGGACCCAGAATCTCTCCACTTCCCTTGTCCATTTCCAACAACCAGCCATTGCTACAACCACAATACCACAACCACGACATCGAGAGAACTCAACTGCCAACCATTTTCCAGCAGATCCTCACACTCGGTGAAACTCGTGTCTAGTCAGCAACTACCATGAAAATCCCACAGGACACCGATTTCTCACGAGCTATCAAACAAACAATTCTCTCGAGCTGTTGCACTCTCCATTTCAAAGATGGAGCTTACACTCGCGTGATTTTTTCAAACTTATACATTCTTAGCGATTTTAACAACTTCGTCTTCCTCTCCATTGACAGAGAAAATGAGCCCGGTTCGAAAAGTCCTCTCACTAGTATCGAGCAAACTGCTCTTGTGGCTGTCAGACGACATTATATTCATATCTGGAAGCAATGTCTTGATGCTTTCACAAAGAGAAGATATCTTTTTGAGAAAAGGACAATGGAACCTAGTAAGACGTTGTTGAGGGAACATACTGAAGCTATTCGCGGTTTTAGTAAAATTTTTGAGGATGATGCGAGAAAGAGGGGATTGGACTATCCAGGTCATGTGTTTCCTTTTATATGTGAGTGTTAGCCCTTTTTCTGTCCTTCGTTGTTCCTAGTAACTAAGATGATAGTTACGGATCTGGAGGAGTTTCTTCCTCCCTTGAGCATTAACGAGCAGGCCTTTCACAATGTTGATTGGGCTCTTGATACCGGTGAGTTATGTGAGTTCATGACAGGGACACCACTTAGAAAGATTTATGCTTCGGCCGTTGGAAGTTGAGAAGCTTTTTTGGAGCACTATGCAGGCTGGATTAGAAGTTAGGATCGTTTCATTTATTGGGTCAGGTGTTTGGCAAGGAATATCTGTGTGGCCTGATATATTTATTTAGGTGTCCCACATTTATCACAGCAGAGAACATTAAAGAAGTGTTTTAGGAGGAACAAACTATTCTTGAAACAATGAACAGCAATTAACATAATGCGACAACTATCGCCTCCTGGGTGAGTTACCTTTAGAATCTCATAAAACTTCCTTCCAGCTCCATTTCCGAACCTCATTCTAGAAACTATTAAGAAATATGTGGATAATATGTATTTTTATTTTCTTGCCCAATCTATGTCATATGATCCATTATTTATTAACCGCTATCCTCCTTCATTCCTCCAAGATCACCACAGTAAATTCATAAGACGGACGCGTCCTCCGCATCCATGTCCCATATCCTCAATACCCGAAGCCAAAAACGTATCGACAGCAAGGGTGTTTAGGAGCACTTTGGAAACTATATTACTGTGGGGTAAGTGTGGGGATAGCGTATCGGGGAGTAAAGTGGATCTGGATGAAGGGGAAATGTGATTAGGCTAGATATGTATGCAATGCATCCTTCGATTGACCCGGATTTCTAAAAGGATGTGGGGAGATCTGCGTTATGGATAATCAGAAAGTGAATTGAGAGGTTATATTTTGATTCGTGGATTTATGGATTTTGGATGTATGCTAGGAGCCGCATGAAAGGTTGTGATTTTGATGTTGTATACTTATATGCGAGAGGCCACATTATGGGAGTGATAAAGGATAATGGCCCGTTATAACGGGATCAAGTTGATGAGGAATGAGAGAGACGGAAATTGGAAAGCTCGGAGAAAACAGACTATTCAGAGAGCACAATGGAGGGAGTTACTCCTCTCTCATTCCTTCACCCACTGCGGACAGAAGTTGCTTGCATTCTTCTTTCATTCTACAACATATATGTTATCTCTTCTTCTTTCCCTTGACATTCCCATTTCCATTCCCATTGATAGTACTTGTCTCTCCTTGCCTTAATCTTCTCTTCGCTTCCCATTTCTCCCACCCTGCCTGACACAAATCTTCCTCGACGACCAAATCCCGCATCCTTAACAATCTTGTAATCTCCCAATCCAAAATCCAACCCAAAAGTCCACTCTGCCTCACCACGACTATGATGATAAACCACACCAATGCAAAAATCGTTCCCGCCGTGTATCCCACCAAAACTTGTTTTAAGGTGTGGTAACTCAAATATATCCTACTCCAAGCCACGGCCGCCGCGAAAACAAACACCACGCCCGACAGAGCCACTCGTGTTGGCAGACTCAGTGGCGTATGCGAAGGACTCGATTTTTTGGGAACATGTCGAAAGAGCATGAACAGCGTCAAGCTTAGGGAGAAGAATGCCACGAATTGTGCGTGTGAGGAGGGCATTCCATATCCCTTTCCATGCATAAGCTTTGGCCGATCCTGCTTCAAGGTCCGCTTTAGAATGAAGTTCAGGGCTTCGCAGCCGAGTTGCCCGCCAAACATGAGGAGGATTTCCACTTCGCGGGTCGACCAGAGGAGGGTGGCGTAGACGATACAGAGCGCCTGGGGGACGAGGGCCAGCCAGGCGCAAAGGAAGGAGATGGGGTCATTGGGGTCCTAGACATGTCTGTGTTAGGAGAGAATAGTCCTGCGAGCAGGGGCGCATACATAATGTACATGCGTCAAGGAGAGAGATGCCAGCACCGGAGCTTCTGCCATTGTTGGTTGGCTGCTGGGAGAGAGTGGGGAAAAGAGAGCGAAAACAGGAGCCGAGTGAAGCTATTCCCAAGTGCACATGAACGGGAAGGGCGTGTCGGCTGAAGTGTCGGCGCCGATGTGCACTCCTCCGGGGCAAAATACACCTTCCCTTCCTTCGAATTCATCAGACGTGGAAGATGCTTGGCTGGGCTGGGACTTGCGAAGTCGTAGGGGTAGCAATCCACTCGGTGGCCGAGTGAGTGATCTAGGGAGAGGAAGTGCTACGCAGACTGCGGATTGACGTAGGCGAACTAGTCTAGAGCGTAAAGCATAGCAGCTGAAAGGTATATAAGTCGAGTCACTCGGCGAAGTCAATATAGTCGGGCTGTGGACATTCGTAAGGTATTATAAAGCAGCTCCCCGCCACGGCGACCCAGCCTAAAGCGGCCCTCGAAAGCGTTCGGCGAGCGACTCCTCCACTTCCTCTCGAAATATGTTTCAAACCGGACATCATCGCCACTCCGCTACCCTGACCTCCACCACACTGACATCTACCTCCTTTGCCGACTCCAGCATGGGAATGCCCTCATCTTCATGATCGCTAGCCCCCCGTTCTTCCCAGCAGAAGTCGTTCCACGCGTGAGGATCGACCCGTGACATTCTGCCTCATGGAAGAAGACGAACGCCAGACAGAACTGGACTGTGTGGCCGCCATTTTCCCCGAGATCGCCATCGACGAGACGAATCCCTTCTGTGCGACCATTGACCTGCCCATCTATCCCACCGCGCCCGTCAAAGTCGTGTTCCCAGCCCCCGTAGACGGTTTGCTGCCAACCCCACCACGCTCTGCGAATTCCGGCCAGGAAGATGGAGATTTTGCGGAGGGAACGGCGAACAGAGTCGAATCGCACAACCTGTCCTATCTGCCGTCCCTGCGACTGCGTATAGTCTTACCCCAGGGGTATCCGGAAAGCGAACCCCCTCAATTTGGGCTTTCCACAAACCCTGCTTGGCTGCCCCGAGCCTATCTGGACGAACTACAAGAAACCGGTATACAGCTGTGGGAGGATGCGGGACGCAGCGCGACAGTCTACGGCTATATCGACTCTCTGCAGCAACTGGCAGAAAATGCATTTGGGTTCTCAGAGGAAGGCAAGATATTAGAGATCCCCCAAGAATACAAGATCTCACTGCTGGACTTCGATATCACGGCCAGGCAGACGGCGTTCGGGAAGGAGACTTTCGACTGCGGGATATGCTTGGATCCAAAGAAAGGCACGGTTTGCCACCGAATGGTCGACTGCGGACATGTCTTCTGTGTGCAGTGCCTGCAAGACTTCTACAACAATGCGATCAAGGAGGGCGATCTCACTTCAGTTCGATGTTTGGCTCCAGATTGTGCGAAGAAGCGCGCCGAAGCACAAGCACTGAAAAAAGGTCGCAAACCTAAAACGCACATCAGTCCCAGCGAGCTCCTTCAGATTCCTCTCGAGCAAGAAATGGTCACACGATACGTCAAGTTGAAGCACAAGGCTGCTTTGGAATCAGACAAGAATACGGTTTACTGTCCTAGGCAATGGTGTCAGGGTGCTGCGCGGTCGAAGAAACATCGAAAGCCTGCTGGTTTCGAGGACGAGTCTGACGACGAATCTGAGACAGAGGAAGAAGGCGAGGAGAAGAAGTTCCAATCTGGAAAAGATCTCCTCTGTGTCTGCGAAGATTGTTCGTTTGCTTTTTGCAGTAGGTGTTTTCAAGGATGGCATGGCGAATTCACACACTGTATTCCAAGAAGCAAGACGGGAGAACTCACAGAGGAAGACAAAGCATCATTGGAGTATCTCAAGCTCTATTCGACGCCGTGTCCAACGTGTGCAGCTCCTGCACAGAAGACTCATGGCTGCAACCACATGATTTGCTTTCGATGTAACAGTCATTTCTGCTATCTCTGCTCGGCATGGCTGGATCCTGGAAATCCATATCGACACTACAATGAAGATAAGACAGGCTGTTTTGGACGTCTCTGGGAATTGGAACATGGCGATGGAGAAGACGCAGGATACGCTCATGGCCCGCGAGGTGACGAGGAGGTCGAAATTCCACCGGATCACGATGAAGAAGGCCAAGTTCATGACCCTCACGAAGTACAACTTCCTCCCGATGTAGCTCGGGTCATTCCAGAGATCGAAGAGCCAGATGATGGTGAGCCACGAGAAGAACTCGAGCGTGAAGGACCCCTTGTCCTTAGGCTCAATAATATTCCACGTCCACTAGCAGTGCCGCCGGTCCCAGATCCGCCAATTGGAAATGGAAATCGTCGAAACCGTGGAGGACCACCCCAAAGACACCAAGATCCTCGTAGACAAGGCCCTGGACCACCTGGACGAAGAAATAATCCCCAGCCAGGCCCAAACAATCCTCGACGTCGACCAAGAAATGCTCACGAGCCAGAATGGAACGGAGGTGATGCGGCAGCTCAAGAGGCCGCTCATCAGGCCTGGGTTCATATGTTTGTCCAGATGGCATTAAATGACGAGGAGGATCAAGTGGAATGGGATAGTGATGATGAGGAGGATGCGGCTGCTTGGGATATTCCTGTCAGGTAGGTGGGCAAGAGGTTAAAGGATATTCATATATATTGCATGGGAGGAGTTTGTTTGGCATAGTGGATGGCGTTTGGAGGAGTTTTGATGGGAGGGTTATGACTTTGGCTCTTTGTCATATGATATACATAGAGAAATTACAACATATTTTTATCTTTTAAAGTATAAATCTAACACGCAAATTTTAGGACATTTGAATGCGTGAATGTTCGCCGTAAGGCTATTATGCTTAGGGTATTTAGAGACATGAATGCCCTTATAGTATTAATATGCTTAGGTATTTCAGAATGATACGTCGACAAAGAGAAACAAGTAGCCATCACTTGGATCAATCATTCGCACAAATGCCCCAGCAAAAATGGCATAGAATAATGTGAGATTGGCATTGAGAGATGATAACAAGAAAAGGACCAATATTGCAATCTTCTCAAACTTTCTACAGACACCTTGGTATCGTAACAATGTCATGATTTTGAAAGGTGTTGGTGTAATAAGGGTACTGGTGCTGAGTTGCTATCTTGCGACCTGCACAGAAAATATGCATCGCTCCAGTAATTGTTCAGGAGGTGGAGAAACTCGAGGCCTTTTTAAGCAAAGATATGAAGGCTGATGTTGAAGATACGGACAAACCTGACCCGAAACTGAGCCAAGAGACAGTCAAGTTAATTGAACGTTGAGACAACCTTGAGTAGGAGATTGTTGAATTCGGTGAGCTGATTTATTTATATACTAAAGCCATAGCTTACAATTTTATAGATCGATCACTTATAAAAATCAGCCACATATCACAGTAAGTTGGTTGAAATCGAATATAACTGCGTTAAAGGCATGCTATACAACTGGGAGTGACTTTTATTTCTTTTAATATTAAACAAACAATTGAAAGGTCTGGCGGTGGAATTCCGAATGGTGTTCCAACAGAGGGTAGATTAATATGCTTAGGGCATGTAAAGAATCTACGGGTAGATGTCTTTCGAATGGATATTAAGCATAATTAGGGTACTGACGGGGTTTGGGTATCCTTACAAGATCATAACATTTGGGGTATTCAAAGACGTACATATCTAGGGTTAGTGGCCGATTTTAACACTTGAATTTTAGGATATTTATATATTAAAATTTCTTAGAAAAGACAGGTAAAGTGATCTCGGACATTTAAGCCTTTAAATGTCCTAAATACCCGAGATTTTATGAGGGACATTCACGACTTTTAATGTCCTAAAATTTGCTTGCTTAAATCGGCCATTTATTTTTCTGTTGAAGAGGTCGTACCTTAAATGTCCTTCCTAAGAAGTGGCGTGAATATCCCATATGAGACTTATATTTTTCGGAAATTTAATAACAAAAATGACCCTTCTAACCACGAGTTGAACCTATGAGTATTTCAAAAGTGCACATACTAAAATCAGCCACTTATTTCTCGGCCGGAGAGGGAGAGGGAGAGTCTCTTGGATATATACGGTCCATTATCACGTGGTTGGACACTCGCTCTGGTTAACAGGTCTGGAGACCAGTCTCGCAAATTGCAGCTCTTCCTAACACCTATCAGGCTGCTCAGCGTGGGGTAGCTGCCCCGTTGCCAAGAGAGAGTCTTATCAAAGAATGGGTTAGGAAGGTGGCAGCTTATTGCCAAGTGCTCGCCAAGTCGAAAAGCTCTTGGAAATCGGCAGTGAAGCCAGCCAAGATGCACGGATCGGATCCCTCCTCGCTAAATCTCGCGAAACTTATTTAAGGTTTGGGTTCGAAGCTGCACAAGCTTTTATTCAATGGGAGTGGGCATAGAACTATATATATCCACGAATAGAAGAAACTAAAGTATTATCATATGCTTTTTCAACCTAACCGAAAGAGGCTCAGAGAACCAGGCA
>QYAM01000161.1:0-42052 GCA_003988965.1 Neobulgaria alba
TTTAACTCCCCACCACATATTGGTCAAGATTTAAATTTATTTTCCAATTACTCTTTTACTATTAATCTAGCGGCCTTTGCTTTGCAGTAAGAAAATATTAAGGTTCTGATTTATAATCCTTTGTCCTATTGGTAGCGGTGAAAGCTAATTGAACGCTTCCCCCTTGTTCAAATATGGCTATCGGCTCTTCCCTAAAATTCCGGGCTAGATTATAGAGCTCCTATTAAGCTCAGACACGGTTTCTAAGTTTCAAGATATAAAGCACAAGAAAACTTGCGTGCCGGATTTATCCTGACCAATGTGGGGACGAACAGGCACGACAAACCACGGCATTACTCCTACCAAACCATTTACCTGTTTTATAATGTTAGTAAGTCTCAGTAGAGTAATATAGTTAACCTACCTCTTGTGGATTCAACTTTTCAGCATACCCATACAAAGTAGGTCTGCCCTTGCCATAGGACTGTCCACATCGAGAATTGCGGGACCTACAAAGTTCTGGGCTTTGATCACTATAAAAGTGACACGAGAGACAAATTGAAGAGTCCGTAAAAGAAGGTTGCGTGGCCGTTATCAGGGGCACAAAATTCTCCACGCAACCACAAAAAACTCCTCTAACCAGCCCTAAATCTGGGTTACAAACGATGACTGAGTTTCCTCCCATGATGTTGCTCATGTGGTCGTTTTGGAACAACTTGGAGTTTTCATCTTCAGGGAGTAGCGCTTTCATATATTCCAGCTAAAGTTTGACCTCGAGTTCGCTGGGTTTTTCCTCTTCCTCCTCCTCAGCCCCCCTGACCTCGCTATGTCGAATCTCGTTGTCAAAACCTTGCTCCTCATCACCTCCCCCAGCCTCCTTATTCTCACTTTTGCTGCCGTCACCATCCTCGACCCCACCCCCAACCTTATTCACCGAAGCATCCGGCATCACCCTTCTCTTCGCCCTGTTCCCCGCCCTCTTCGCCATGTTCGTCTCCTCCTCCCCCTCCTCGTGTCACGAATGCTGGGTCCAAGATCCGCTTAGACTGAGCAGAAGCAAGCTTCCTCAGTTCGCTCTGGGTTTGGTTGTGGGGCAGGGGGTCTTACACCGTCGAATAGGTAAACACAATTGATATCGAATATCAATGAACTTATATAGAACCTTCCTGCTCCTGGATCCCCCTGGATCACTTCACAACTGGATCGCCCTGGACCCCCCAGGGTCCTGGTGATCCATCACGTGACCCTTGTTAGACGAGCCCCTGCCCGAGGTTCTACTATGATCCCATGATCATTGAGCCTAAGGTCCTCAGGCCTTACGGTGTTCGTAACACCTCGACCTCAATCTCAGCCCCCCCAGCATTCGGCACCTCCTTCTCAGCATCCGAGACAACTAGGTTGACTCGTGAGAGGCCCCTTTTGGTAAGTTGCGCCGCTGGCTGATGATTGCCCTTTTTGAAATCGGGAGTGATGCCTATGACAATGTCGATGCCATAGCCAAAGCTACATGTCGTCGCGGCATAAGCAATAGGCACTCCATTATCCGCAGGTTTCTTTTTCCTTTGGTGTAGGCTCAATAATCGGCCTCTCTTCCTTTTTCGGGTGATCGCCGCCGTTGTGTGGGAGATTGTTTTTGTAAAATTATTGATGTCGTTATCATTAAAGACATGGCGTGTTTCCAGACCGATCTCAAACTGGCTGAGTGGCGCCCATTGCGCGGGGGTATCGGGGTCGTCGTCTGTGGGGCCTTCTTCGAGCGTCAAGCTGTCTCTCTCACTCCCTACAAATTTTATGGTAGTATTCCCCATAACACTACTAAAGTTGTCTGTCTTGGCCCAAGGCACCTCGAGCCAGTGCCACTTGTTTTTCCCGAGAGGAGCGAAGACTTCGTCACCCTAACTACAGTTAGTTGATATCTAAATAGAAAGTGGGATAAATACCTTTTTTTTTAGCAGCCGAACAACCACATGGCACGCGTCCCCAGAAAGATCATTTTGCGGCTTGCCCCATATTTTTTCATCCCTAAAGTCATTAGACATAGGGACAGACACAACATAACCAATCGAGAGCTGAGCTAGTCGCTTCGTGGTTAAATATTCGTCCCCTAGAGCCAACGTCGCCCCGCGACAAACAAGCGTACTACCGACATCAGTATCATTAATAGTATCCAAGAGTTGTATGCTTCTTACCTCAAAGGGAGCCAGGGCTTTAATACTTCGATTCCCTCTAGGGCCTTGACCAAATGCGGGCCTAGCCATTTCTCAGACTGGGAGCTTCCGCCTATTATATAGGCCTTCTTGATACCATACTGGATCATCAACAGTTTCATTGACATTGCCTTGGTAACAATGTTCTTGAGTGCTGCATCAAAGAGACCATCCATAAAAACACTATATAACAAGCACATTAGCAACATTCGGCCCCTCTGCAACCTCACTAGACTTACGAGTCAAGAGTTATAGGCGGGCTGCCAACTTGCATGTCACGTTTGACTTCGGGATCATGACCCTTCTTCTTGACACTAAAGTCCTCCATAAACAGGGGAAGCATTTTCTCCGGGTCGTCTCCACGTTTTTCTAGTAACCTAGCGATCTCACCGCGTGCGAGGTCGTCGACTAAACCCATCCCTCCATCTCCGCCTATATTTATTTAGAAAACACCATCTACAAGGGCCGTAATCCAACATACCTATGTAATCCATGATTTCTTCCAATTCCAACCTCTTGCCATATTTTCGAATTCCTAAGGAGGCAAAGTCCTAGATAAGTTAACTACTGACTTTGAAAAAGAGTAAGGAGGCGAACAAAGGTTCCTCCGCCGAAGTCTAAAATCGACATCTTGCGCATCACTTTATCGAAACGTGTCTTCTCGCTGACAAATATAGCCTTGGCGGCGGCTTCGAGCTCGTTCATCATCTTAACCTCCAGCCATCCAGCCTCCTCGAAGAGACGCCGATACTGGATTACTTTTGGCGTGGACCAAGCGATAGGATGGGTCGCAATTGTTGTAGGGGGTGTTTCAAGCCGACGGTCGACACACCACTTATCAAGATGTTGTTTTAACCCTTGCAAAAATATTATGAGTATGCTCTCGGGAGTGAAAGGTGGTTGCTTCAAGCCCCGATTCGCCTTGTCCAAAACTGTTTGAAATGATGTATTCGGCCCATTGCTGTAGGCACTCTTCGGGTTCAAAAACAAATACCCCCCTATTGATCTCAATGCATCATACCCGATCTCAGTTGTAATCTTCTCGCCCCTCCTAATCCGTACACAAGTAGGGACCTGTTCGATTTGGTCGGAGGTGGTAAAGCTCGTGACGGGGGCTCCAGGGTAGTTGTTTACTGTTTGACATTCCCCATCTATCGCAACTGCCAGGGCTGAGTAGCTCGTTCCTAAGTCAACGCCAACACACTGTAAAGGGGAAGAAGTTGGGTTAGCTAATTAATAGAGATGGATGGGGGAGAGAGATACGACTTACCAAGGGTTTTACCAAGGTTTCTGCCAGGGAAGCAGGTGTCGCCATGATTAAGACGAGAACAAAGGAGAGGATAGTGGGTTGTATAGTAGGACGGTGTTGACGGTGTTGACGGTGTTGGTGAAGAATTTGCTCGTTGAGGTTGATCGATAATTAGTTGCAGAGGCGATGTAATGGATAAGTGATAGTGATCGAAATCAGACGTGAATGGATATTGAAGTCGGCGAGGCGATTGATCGATAGTGGCAGCGGCGACGTTCAGAATGGATAACTGAAGGTTGCAGTGTCCCGCGAATAAAACGTTTCTACTGAAACACGTCGCGTTACCTCCGTAATCGCGAGTAGCGCTAGCCAGATCTGCCACGGCAACTCCCTTGCAATTTCCAGGGCCTGGGGTACTCCAGAGGTTTGCGGGATACTGGGTGCTCCTTTTTTTTTTATGATGGCTAATGGCTAATTCTACTTCCGAATTCACGAACAGCTCAATTGCAGATCCATCAAGCGCAGGAGGCTAGGTATTGTTCGGTTTTTGAACATTACAAAGGGAGAATAGATAGATATTTTGACTATAAATGAGGGTCCCTAAAACCGCTAAGGGTCCGCCAAGCATCCTCCTTTTCCAGCTCCCGCCAACCGTGTTTGCCCGCCACCTGCTTGTTGATATGTGAGTAATTTCCATAGAAGTACTCACCTCTCTCTTTCCTAGGAGTACTTTCCGCCGCTGCCGAACCTCTGGACCCCCGATGGTGGATCTTTCCCTTCAAACCAGTGCGATCTATCGATCAAGCTTTCCTACCAACACCACATGTGCCTGCAAGACCGAATAGCAGCAGAAAAATGCAACAGACGAAGAATCATCACCTCCTTTGAGACGACAATAACAATCCATAAAGCGTAGAACTCAAAAATCTGTGGGAAAAGGGAGGGACTTCGGTACCCAAGTGCGGGGTAAGTACTCTACTCGTACTTTGTTCGCGACCAAAAAACAACGAAGATTCGAAGCCTTTGAAAACGAGACACCATAGTGTGCAACCCAGGAACGAACCAACCTGACCGGAAGGAAGTGAAGCCAGGAAAGACAGAGCAGCAAAATCCAGACTGCGCACCAGCTTCGAACAGATCCACCCCACAAGAGAAGGGTGTCGTCCATTTGATTCCAATTGCCCTATAGGCTGTGGGTTTCTCGTTTTCCAACGCTTCGAACCTCTGTTTTTTTTTTTTTTTGGGGTCGCGTACGAGTACTTACTCCGCACTTGGGTACCGAAGTCCCTCCCTTTTCCCACAGATTTTTGAGTTCCACGCTTTGTGGATTGTCCTCTGGCACCCTTTTCCCGGTCCGGCTCGATCTGTTCGAAGGCTGTCCTTAGCCGGGACTTCACTCCCTCCGCGTGATAGGGTGGTGTTTGGGGAGTGTTCCTATACGGAGCGTGTCTCTGTCTCTTCCCTCCTGCAGGAGGGTTTGGATGCCAGGTATTCCCGATTCGTAGTGGAGGATCGGGGTTGGCGTAGCTATGATGCGTTAATGGGGAGGATCTTAGGGTTTTGAGAGAATCGAACCTGTGAGAGATTTAAAAAAGCAATCGCAATACTCAGATTATGGCGGACAAGCAAGTTTGGCTTGACCTACCCTCTACGCCGTGCTCCGTCGGATTGTTACCAAGGGCACCAAAAGTCTGTCTATTAGCGTATCACTGAAAAATGACCGTATCGCTGAAGCGCACCTAACGGCGCAGCAGTGGTGTCAGGTGCTCCTTGGCGCACGATTAATGTGTTACTTCAGAATTATTAAGGATAGAAGGTCACTCCTATGGCCACCCATCCCATCCCATCCCATCCTATCACCAACTCCATCCACCAATTCTATCCCATCCCATCCCATCCTATCCCTATCACCAGCTCTATCCCTATCACTAAATCCATCCCCATCCCTATCACTATTATCAACACCAACACTATCACCATCACTATTACCATCACCACTACAATTATCATCACCACCATCCACCATCATTATCATCTAATGTTTTATCAATTCTAGCAATCCCAAGGCCACCCCCATTATCTGCCACACTCAGGGAGGACACACCATGCCCCAAGGGGCAACACTAGGTGATGATTTAACTAAACGTAGACTCTGAGTGTTAACACGAAATCACTCGATTCTCGAAACAGATAACTCGACTAGAACCTTCAAAGGACAGAAAGAGGAGGACTTAATATAAGCAATGTCAATGAAACCCTTAATAACACTGCTTCGTTTGCATTGATTATAGACTATTGTAAACATCTACTAATGGCTTTATCTATAGCCGAAATCTTTATATATAGCATTTCGCCTCGAGAGAGAAAACTGAACTAAGGTCGATTGCTGTCTTGTCACATCACCGCCTCGAGGTCTTTACTCGCTGACGTTTTCTAGACAGGGCATCTGTCGAATCCACCCTCTTCCGTTTCTTATGATTTGACGTTCCAAAGCACGCGCTCAGCTGTTGGGCTGCGACGAGTGAATCGATTGTGAAGGGAGAACCGGTAATACTACACGGCTCCGAAGTTCCTTCCTGTAGTTGAAGAGCGATATGGGATCGCCTGTCGACGAGCTCTAGAAGGACTCTCTTGTTAAAATTTCCGCCTTTGTCTAACCACGACCCGTCCTCGATTAAACCTTCTATTGGATAGCCTTAGACGAGAAACTTGGCCGAGCTCTTCGACAACTGCTCTATTAAGACCCTAAATGCAGGGTGGTTCGCACGTAGACGGCAGAGGATTCGGCCTATGCACATATACTTTCCATTCTCTTTCGGCGGCTCATGCTCCAGCTCGAAGATAAACAGCTCGGCTATGATACATCTAGCAAGTTGGTCTAGTTCCTTCGATCCCCGGATAGCGGCTCGAGCGGCTGCCTTAAGTTCCTGCATCTTCGTTATATCGTCTAAGGCAGGCTCCGGACCATCGAATTCAATGTTAAATCGAAAATACCGCTCTTTCCGGCCCTCTCTTCGACGACTGCGAAACTTGTGCCCGTCGAGACTACTGAAAGATATCTTGAACGCGCGGATAAGCCTCGCGATAAAGCCGTCCCGAAAGACACCACGAGTAGGTGACATGCGTGGCACATCATCCAAACGGGAGGATCCTGTCCCAAGGGACACAACCAGACTAGGCTCGTCAACCGATGGATACATGGCCGCGATCTCCTCTTAGGCAAGATTCCCTGGATCGTTTTGCCCTAAGCCGCCGTCCTAGAAGGTCCCTAACCCGGAGATATGCTTGGTGTGAAATAACTTACAAGTAAGCTTCGAGAATAACTCTTCTGGAATTTGCTACTTACAAGGGTGCTGCAGACCCGCATCTGGCGCTGTCTCGTGTCAAAAAAAAATTCAGGTCTGATTGTCGCCATCCCCTAGACCTGACATAGTATCCTACTAGTGTAAGCCCAGATATACCAAGCTACACGATAACCTTACCACAACCACGAGGCCTTGTGCCAACCCCATTGTAATTCGTAAAGACACATATTGACGTGCCACGAATAGTAGTGACCGGCAGCCCGACTCGTGTACCTATCTCGGTGGCTTTCGAACAATCGAGAATATTCTAGTAGCTTCCAAGCGCTTCTCGCAAGACTGCCTCCAGATTATCTGCTGGGTAGCGGCAGTCTGTAAAGCATGAGATTATGAAGTCTAGTGTCTACGAGATTAGCGGTATGTCTAATGATAGGCGGCGTTGAAATGCTAATTTTGCACAGCGCTCAAGGTTTTCTATGGCCTGCTTCACGGTCCAGCCTTTAATAGATAGTCCCAGAGCGATGATTCCACCTGAGTTCGTAAGTTACGAAGACTCTCCGCGAGCAGATTTGCTTACTAAAACTTGTACCAAAGACGACATCGAAATTTTCCTGCACTAGGTAGGGTAGGTCAACCCTGTCCTAGAGCAGCTGCAGGTATTGCAGAGTCGCCAAGCCCCGAACCTCACCCCTATCAAAAGTTAAGAGACGAATTCCGGCCGTGGGAGGTAGGATCTTGACGACCACTCCGGATGTGCTGAGTCCGCAGAAGAAGTAGTTATCAACTTCAAAGAGCCACGGGTTATGACTACTCCTCCTCCCGAAAACCTGGACGCAGTTTTCATAGGTACAGTGCCCACAGGGCAAACCATACTGAGGCCTTCTGCGCAAACAAGTGAGACAAGTGTTATTAGAGCGGAGAGCAATCCAGTCTATGCGTAGCCTGAGGAGGACTTGACGGTGGAGGTCCGCTGCAGTATTGGTCGAGCGAGAGTTAAGCTTCTCGAAGAGCTCTAAGAAACTGTCCTCGATCATTCTCACGGATCCCGAGGGCAAGATTAGATTTGCTAGGTCCTGAAGCAGCACCCAATCCCTGCATGCCTGGTGGCAGATATCCTTGTATAGCACTCGGAAGACATCCCGAGGGGCGAAGACTAAGATTCTCGTCAACATCCGTCTCCTCTTCTAGGATTCGACTCACGATGCATATCAGGAGGGTAGCTGTCTAAGAATAGACTAGAGGCAATAAGGGGAACAGCGAAGCTCTTTAGTTCCGCAAGGCTACTGATCTTATGTAGAATGTTAGTCAGATGCTCTTTGAGATCCAGCGCCGGCGGATTGCTAATACGCGATGTCCTGATGAAATCAAAGGGCTCTTTAGCCGCTTCCGCGAAGTGAGAGCAAGCGTGGCTTAAGAAAGAAGCAAAGTGCTGTGCCGAGAAAAGTGTTCTGGATTCAATCCTCGCTAATCGAACTTGGTCAGAGGCATTTATTAACGATTCCTTGAGTTTTCTATAGCGGGCCTGCGGCGAAATATAGCTATCTAGGAGTAGACTAAGCACCTGAATAGCGGCGAAACACGTTGAAGGGTCTGTCGCTGTTTCATGGGCTAGCAACTGGAGGAATTAATCTAAGACTTGCGATTCCTGGAGCTCTGGCGTTGCCTGTTCTATCACAATAATAATCTGCGGGTATATAACTAGTGGAAGGGTCGATGGCTGGCTACTGTTCAACCATGAGGCGATCCGGCGTACAATCGGTTGCAGACCCCCAAGGTCAGGAGCAAAAAAGCAGAAGACGTCGGTGAATAGGAATAGGAGCTGGAAATATATATTATCCGCAGCGGTCTGCAGGCTGCTGGGTACGCTCTCTCTTAATCTTGGCAGGAGTCTTTTGGTGACTCCGTGGCATTTCTCAGCCGGGGCAGGCTTACTGGTGTTTTGCTGGACAGGAAAGTCGCCATCCGCAAACAGAACGGGCCTGTCACTGAAAATAGTAGATGGGTTGGTGTGAAGGTGTATCTCACCGTATCCTCGTTTACCGACTGGCCTCTTCTTAGTATTGGCTGAGGCTAACTCTATTAGCGCACGTGCCTTGGAGCGATTTCCGACGAGAACAAAGAGGCTGGGTTTTTGAGATTCGAAATAAGGGAGACTGTGAAGGAGGGTCGCAGCTCGGTCAGATTGGGTGAAGGTGACTTCGCCGTCATGTTTGTGCAAGCTAAGCCAGTGGCTATGATTGCAAAGTTTCATGGTAGTAAAGCAGGCCAGCTGCTATTAAGTGAATAAGAGAATAGAAATAAAGTTGACTACGGATTATAGAGGCCAATAATACTATATCTTATAATGTTGATCCAATGAACCGGAGTATGCAAGGGGGGCATTCGTAGCAGTGATACAAAGGATTTATAGATAATCCTACAAATAGGATTCGTTAGCATCCAATGCATCCTTTGCATCCTAAGGATGCTATTCCCAAAAATAGACCTACTACATTCATTCATTCATATAGTACTTATAGTAGGGGGATTCTCCTTATGAGAACCCCAATCAGAATCATATGAATAGAATCATTTATTCAAATCCCTGAATTATCGACTATTCACAGTCGAACAGTATTCTATGAAAAACGGCTAAAATCCGTCTCTGTGCCCTAGTAACTAATTATATTGTGTTAGGATTAACCCGTTCTTTTGCGGTCATCTTAAAGTGGTGGTAGTATATTATTAAGGAGGGAAAAGAAGAGACTAAGTAAGGGACTTAAAGTAGTCTTTGTTTGCCTTGGGCGCTTGCTTCTGCATACCTCTCTAGGTAAGGTCGGTGGTCTAATATGTCTTCGCGAGCAAGCGTAGCCAGTAAACTAATTTATACTCAGCTGGATGACAGGTCAGGTCTAATAAATCCATTCGAGATTTTCATTCGATATTAACAATTCAACCTTTGCTAGCATAACACAATGCCATGCTCAATTTCTGCCTTTCTGCAATCCACAGGCACAGACTAATTAACGCACAGCTAGTCTATTCGAACCTGCCCTCCTAACCCATGCTCGAAGCACTCCACCTCCCTTGACTCGCTCGATAGTTGTAGATTACTCTCCACGGCTCTGCAGGCGGGGATGTTGTCCTCCTTACAAGGCAGCAAATAGATTTTTCTAGAACCAGGCAGGAAATAAAGATATGGAGTATTCCGCTGTTAGTTTTCTCTGATGTGTGGTGCGAGAACCGAATAAACAAAGGTGCCTAGGGGAGGAACGTCCTCTACCCTCACTCTTTGCTCCTAGAGCGTGGGGAGTGCGTGTCCATAATTAAATTTGGTTTATCTTAGATTCTGTTTTCAGTTAACTACGATGCTACCCACAAGGGTCTCTAGATGGAAGTTTAGTAGCAACGAGAGGCCATAAGCGGGTTCGCGGAGAGTTGAAAAAGATGAAGGAGTTTGATAATATTGAGAATAGTTAGGTTACACAGTCCAAAAATGAGCGAAAAGAGATTAAAAGGCTCCTTTGGAAGAACGTTCAGCAGTGAGTAGAACTGGGTAAAGACAAGAGAGGGGAGAGGGATTGGTGAGAGTAAAGAGTATAAAAGCAGTTTTTGGAAAATCAAATGTTTAGGACGGAATAGAATTTCCTATTAAGGACAAATATGTTACCGCATTGACCCTGGCCCTTTTGATCCGATATGAGGGCTCTTCTCGAGGTCTCTGAATATATAGGAAGATTTGCAACTCCCAAAACTTTATCCAACAAAAAAAATGGACGTCAAAGTCACAGAAAGCCGACAATCTACATTAAATAAAAGCAAAAATCCTGATTTTCCAGACCGACCAGTCAAAATCCCTCCTACGTTCAACTGAACAATGCTAATGCTCTTGTGTTGGACTTATTACCTGTGCACTGCGGCACGACCCAAAAGCAAACACACTCGTTTTTCCATACAATTCTTTGCTTATTCACTCGGCGTTGTTGCAGCTAGAAACTATCATGAAGCACGTAGGTTAGAAGCTTTCAGCTGGATCACCTGTAGATTAAGACTCAGTAGCATTTGTAGTGAGGTTTTCTCCTTAAGAGATCCTTAATTAAGTCTTATTCCTTCATCGTTTTCATCCCTTTTCCACATCAGCAAGAAACCCAACATCTTGGGTCTTTTTTCGTTCCTTTGGATCTGTCGGTATAGAGTCTCATATGTTTTTTGTGGTTGTCGGTACGGGTGAAGCTACTGGAACAGATCTGGCACCAGCATACTGCCTTGGAAGGCTTCCGGGCCATCATGTCTTTTTTCGTTCTCTTGGATCCGTCGGTATGGAGTTTCATATGTTTTTTGAGGTTGTCAGTACGGGTGAAGCTACTAGAACAAATCTCGCACACTGCCTTAAAAGGCTTCTGGACTATTGCATTCTGCAATGCTGATGCTCTTGGGTCTTTCTTCACCTTCTTAGATCCATCGATATGGAGTTTCATATGTGATTTAAGGCTGCAGATACGGGTGAAGCCAGTGGAACAAATCTGGCACCAACATACTGCCTTGCGAGGCTTCTGAGCCATTGCGTTAAACAATGCTAATGCTCTTGGGTCTTTTTTCGTTTCCTTGGATCCGTCGATATGGAGTTTCGTATGTTTTTTAAGGTTGCTGGTACAAGTGAAGCTACTAAAACAAATCTCGCACCGGTAGTTTGCATAATCCCGTAATACTTGATTGCCGACTATTTCGCAGTGGGCAAGATGTATTGGGGATGATATTTTAGAAGTATTAGAAGTAGCTACAGGCCCGCACTCTTCTCTCATTGATTGAAAGCTTTCTGTTGAACTTCCTATGGAGAAATCCTCGTAGCTAGGAGGGTCGGCATTATACATAAACGGATCAGTATTTATCTGGCGTGGATCAAAAAAGTGTCCTGAGAAGGAGTCGGAGAAAGATAGATAAGTACTATCAGGTCCGGGAAAAGAGTTATCCAACGAGTTTCTGGACGAAGAGCTCAGTGATTGACATGAAGCGAAGCTCGCATTCAAATCGTTCGGATTGAACACCAACTTCTGATGTGCGAACATCGTGGGAAGTGAGTTTTCTGTCTCTCCGAGGGTTGTAAGATGTGCTTCTACTACACGAGTATATTAGTCTTATCTAAGGAGAGGCTTGAAGTGATAAATAAGTTACTGAATGGGAGAGATATAAAAAGGACAATACAAGGTACAGTTAAGGGTTAACCGTGCACGATTAGGGGCGATAGGAAAATGAAATTACTTGAGTACTAAAAAAAAGTTAGACAACTTACTCGAGTCTTGGAAACTGAGGGAAGAGTTGAGTCGAGTTCTAACTCGCGCGCTCTTTCTTATAAAATAGGATTGCTGATGCAGGAGCCGTGCTTCCAGTCGATCTAGATCTGAGAATAAGTCAGCACTTAGATTATACAACTTCTCCGCAGTGACGCCTACTTTCTCCCGCTCACAAAGGCCTTGTTCTACTAGAAAGGACAATCTTCAAGGGCAATTCGTTTGAAAATATCTCATAGGGGTTTCTCTGAAAGCGTTTGGGCTTCCGGAGTGCTTTTCAGAAGCAAGCGATAGGAACGGATACATGCCGGCGCCGTGAAAAGCAGTCAGGAGATATCCAGGGGGTCATAGATAGCGAGGTAACACATGAATGGCAGAGAGGCACAGCTGTTAGGAGACCTGCGTCTTCCTCCTAGCTCGGGTCTCAAACGTGTAATGTTAGAAAGTTTTTATTGGCCAGAAATTTTATTTAAGATTCTGGCCTAACGGGCGCCCAATTGTGGCTAGAATAGTCATCAACAGAAGAAGTTCCTCTCCTTCTCCATAGGCAACTACATTCAACCAGGCTGCCGGCAGCCAGGCCCAGGATTTATATCTCCCGGCGTAAAATTGACTGGCGGGGACTTGGTATCTCTCAGGGTATTATCAGAATTTCTCGATCTAATATCACATCTTTAGATATATAGATCACTAGATAAGATAGAAAAGAATTAGGGGGAGGCATTGGAATTCTATAAGGAGCATGCTAGGAAATAGATTCTGCGTAACCCTATTTCTTTGGAGGGGTATACCGATATGTATAAGGAACTTGGAATCAGATTCCCTGATCTTATCATTAAGAAGCAGAAGGTAGATTAGACAACCTTCAATTGGATGTACTCACAATTGTTCAGTAGTATCTTCTCACCTATCCGCCGCCTTTTGTTATTTTATAGTTAGCGAGGCATGCCATCATTCCTACAGGAAATATATCTCGAGAGTCTCCGAGTGAGCTTGCTTGCCTCTCCTTGCGATTACTGTTATAACTGACTATCTGTTCAAAAGGCAGGTCTTTTATGGATTCTATGGGAAGATTCCCTGCAGGTAGGCCGTCATATATCACTGCCCAATATAGTGCACTTGCAGCTCTAAGTCTAACTAGAATCCTATTTTCTGGCTCGTTTAGCCTTGAACGAATTGCCTCGAACAACACTTTGACATTTTTAATTCAATGAAAGCATAAGATCTTTTCTATGCGCAGATTCTAGCTATCCCTGGAAGGGGGCTCCGGCTTGTGTTTCTATGAGTTGCATGTTGACTTTGAAAGAGCTGTTTGCTTGAATGTTAAGAGTATGTGGAAAGAGATCCTAGAGCTTGCGCTTCCATCCCTTGCGATGTTCTACTGATATTCTTTAGGCTTAGATAAGATGGCCCGTATTCAGGTAACCTCTTGCTGCTTCCCCTGCTATATCCCCTCATGCTGCATTCCAGTTTTCTCCTGCTATTTAGAGTATCTTGACTGAATTAAAAGACTCCATATCAACGAGGATATTCGGCAAACGCTTTGGAAAAACTTATAAAATATCGGAGGAAGAAGTGTTGATCTGTTGATCCTGATGAAATCAGGACCACTTTTTTCGTTCTAGCAGTCCTTGATTCTTATAGTATTTCCTTGGATATACTGTCAATCATTTTGCCACTTTCTAGGTATTCCGATGCCTTGGTTACGATGCGCCATGATTGCAGCTCTATGTACGTAGCATTTATGGCATAGCTCTCTGCTCTCTTGAAGAGGTCAATCAGCGTACCTAATTGCACCTATTGATTCAGGTTCACTTTGCAACCAACTACCTGAGGAACACAGCTTTCGACAGTACTCCAAATTAGGCATCGCCCTAATTTCTGTCCCGATACGTTCCTCTATAACCATGTCATCAAACATGACCAGGTCCTCCAATCTCGTATCCCTTGCCTCCTCTTTGTCAAAAGCGCTCAGAATACAATGCGGCTCAGTTATTGCCAAGCCAAAATCTGTTTGCTGTTCCTAAAATTTTCTGCTCGGATATCCCTATTATAGATATTAAGCCTGCTTAAACGGCGTATATCTCTTGGTATCATTGGCAGGCGGCTAGAACTGACTCCTGTATCTGGTGTTGCAAGCTCTTTCACGATAGCTCGCACACGACCGTTTCCTAAATCCATACCCCTTTGTTCAAGTAGTTGCTTGTCTTGGTCTTTTAAAAATAAAATGTTGGGTTTCTTGCTAATGTGGAAAAGGAATGAGACTTGATTAAGGATCTCTTAAGGAGAAAATCTCACTATAAATACTATGGAATAGACTCTTTTTGCCAGCGTTCCTCCCTTCTTTATACTCATTTCCACCCTCAAGCTTAATAATCTTCTGGATATGAATAGGTACACGTTCAATCCAAGCCTGAATTTTCTCTTATGAAAGGTCATTCCAGCACTTTATCTACGCTTTCCTAGAAGCATCTTTTGAAGAAATAGGACCTGCTTCTATAGTCTTCCTCTTCATCCAAAACCATGTAGGTTCTATTGGATTAAGACCAGGTGAGTTAGCTACCCAGCGAAGTCGAGCTATATTCATCCTTAAGAACACTTCCTATTGATAGTGAGCCCGGTGAGTAGGATCGCCATCCTCCATAACTAATGTATCTGGTCTTTCAAGCATACAGCTTTGAGCAAATGGAAGGAGCTTAGGAATAAGAATATGCTTCTGGTAACGGTACCAGTTAATTCCACCCCTCTTAGACTTGCTTAGGACATAAGCTCCAGTCTTCCTATTATGCCGAAAAGTAGGCTTCCTGCCAAGCTTATTCCTTAACCCCATTCGAGCTATTCCTCCTTCCTAAAGTCCCTACATCGTACGGTCTAACTCAAATCTAGCAACGTTCTTAGCATCTAGGTCTTTTTTGCACGCAATCTTTTCTGCTAGAGTCTTAGTGGCCCAGATGTAGTAAGGCCCCTTCTTGTCATATGAAAAACATGACCAGCACATAAACTCAGAGAACCCCTTCCACCTACGGCATATACACTTTAAATCATTTGCTTCTGAAGCCTTCCTCCAAAGTCGAATTCCACCCCTTTTCGAGTTCAATTGCACACTTGTCTCATTTGTCGGAATAACCCTATTCCAGTCTTCTAAAGTCCAATCTTTATGGCGGATACACCACTCTAAGCGCTCCTGCTTTTGGGCTTTGTTCAGGCCTGGCTTTACAGTAGGCTTGCAAGAGGTATATCTTTCAGTTTTAAGGATCGAATAAACAGTCCTAGCAGAGACTTTAAGACCAGGAGTCTTCTCAACTTCCAGGTGAAGCTTATAGCAAGACCATTCCCGATGCCATGAGTTTTGAAGCAAGATTTCCAGGACTACGGCGTGTATAATAGGGCTAGCAGGCGGTCTTCCACTCCTTGGCTTGTCTTCTATATAAGTAAGCTCAAGTAACATGTTCGTCTAAGGTATCTAACCCTTCCCTTTTGCCTTCTGAATTGTCTTATTTAAAGTAGATTTAGATACTCTAGTGCATAAGGTAACCTCTTCTGGACCCCCCCCTCCACCCTTCCACATGACTACTGCTTAATGCCGAGCAGCAATAGAATTATTCCTCCCCTTTTCTATCTCTTCGTCTGCTTCAAAGTGTACTAGATCTGTAGCTTTATGAATAACCTCCTCTTCTTCTTCACTTAAAGGCTCAAATTCATCAGGACCCTTGTCAATAGAAGCTTGAGAATCATGCTCAGATTCAACCCAGGATATCTTAGACTCTTGGAAAGACTCAGAATCGTCTTCAGAAGAAGGTTCACGATAATTCGAGTTTTGGAAAGGCATCATAGAATTAAAAAGATAGTAATCATGTACGAATTATACTAGAATTCTATCCTGAAAATTTAGTTAGGGTAGTACGGACTTTTTGCCATATCAACCACAACTTCAAAGCATTTTTCGGACGGTTTCTCGTCCCTCCACAAATTAAACAAAGTTCTTGTGTGACTTTTGATCATTTCCCAGCTTGAGCTATCACCTTGCTTAAGTATCTCGCTATTACCAAGTGCGGAAAGAAAATTAAAATTAAGTGCTGTTAAGGTACTAGGATCGCATCCAGATATTTGTGCGTAGATCTCAAACCACTCATCTACCGTGGAATTGACAAATTGACAAGGAAACAGCGGAGATTCGAATTTAACTTTACCACTCGTAGTCTTGATGAAGACTACAAGCCGAGGCGTAGTAGAGTGGGTGTGGGTTTCTACTGCTAGCCGATCTGCTGGTTGAGGTGGTCTTTGGGACGTACGTTGGGGTATAGGAGATGTGGCTGGTTGCGTCGAGGCAGCCGGAACTTCCTGTTCCCCCAGAGGTGCTCGGCGTCGAGGTCGGTAGCCTATATTTGGTAAGGGTTCTATAGATTCGGTTGAGATAGCTTCTCTTTCGACTCTACTGCCATGTGAGGTAGGACCTCGATCTTTCCTTGTGCCCCTCCTGGGAGTATATTAGTAGCTGTTTATTGGTAGCAAAGAGTTTAACCTCATTTTCAAGTGCTTTGCATGGTCTTGGGTCGGCGACTTTGATCTTTTGATCTCTATGTATAGCTGTCTCTAGCAAATGGCGCCTTAAACTCCTGAAATTTGAGTATGTTTTGTTGCAGTATCCGCATGTAATCTAGCATTCTCTTATCTGCAGCTTCGCACCTTCCCACGGCCATTCAATCAGCAGAGAGGGACAGCATTCTGAAGGCGGATACCTCTCGGCAGGGCCTTCTTACCCTTTAGGATCTTGTAGTAGGGGTCGGCGACGGCGAGAATCTGGCTCTTCGGAACTCTCGCTGGAGGATAATGATGCTAGCTGTGACCGCGCAGAGATTTCCTCCACAGATGGGCTTCGACTTATCGGTTCCTTTTTAAGTCCGCCCTCCTTATTTGTGCTCAGCTGGTTAGCGAGCCTATAAGCGTAGGACGTCGAGCTTTCGGCGTTTGACGATCAAGAGTAGTGGCGCAAGTTTTTTCAGTTCTCCTGTTCGAATTCGTTGTGGAGAATCTGGATGTTTCCGACCCGAGTTGATACTAATGAATATATGTGAGTATAATGGAAAATTATAGTTCGTTCCCAATTTGGATATTAACTTGCCTTCCTTCTCTTATTACCATTATGACCGTGTTTGCTACGCTCTTCCAAACTGTGCTTCCGCTTCCTAGAGCCATTGGCAACTTGTGGCCCAAATCTCTTGCTCCAAGCTGCGTTAAAAGGTGCACTTCTCACGAGCTTCCCCTCCTTATCTCTTTCCAAGAGTTGCTTCTCATGAAGCTCAGTCCCGATGTTAATCAAGTGTCTGCTGAACAGACCTTCTAACTTCTGAGAGTCGGCAATGTTTGTCGTGGAGTCCTGGAGCGTCGTACCCTTCAGCAGTGGGAGGATCACGGAGTCCCTCAATCGCTGGATGGCAACGGAGCCTTGAATTTCTTGGTCGAAGTACAGGGAATTTTTGTGAATTAAAAATCGCAAATATTTGATGGCAGGCTCAGGCAATTCCAAATCATCCTATCCATATTAGCTACGGTGAATATGATTAAGAAAAGGGGTTCGTGGGTGAAGTGCGAACCTGTAGCCATTGAGGGGGGAAGTTAATAACGGGTTCTGTCGAGAGGGATGCAACTGATTCTATCTCCTCTAAGATATTGGGCGTCTGCTCGGGAGTGCCTGTGTCCATGGTTGCCTTCGATTTCTTTCTATGCTTCCATGCGATGATCCATGCGACCGTTTCGATAATTCTCCTAAGTTAGCTTTTACGACTTAAAAATAGAAGGAAGAGGCTAACTTCTCATGATCTTCCGGCCATGAAGATGGCCAGATTTCCTCTCCCCGATTTTCGCAGAACTCTGTCGCGCACCGTACAGACTCGTGAGAGCCTCGTTGATTTACTGGAATTGCTTCTCTGTTAGTACGAACAAAGAGACTGATATGGCCCTTAATTCTTTGTGGAAATCCAGGTAGCCCCGATCAGCTGCGAATGAATGCCTGGTGGGAACAAGGTCGAATCCGATGATCGTCATCAGCTCTCTGGCTGACTTGGCTTGCAATCTTTTGGCCATTGCGACGTGCAAGAGAGCGGTGAAGTAGATGGTTGATGGTTTGGGGGGGGGGGGAATATCTTCAAAGGAGTGGAAAACCCCCCCCCTGATTCTTGAACGGTCTCCGAGCGCCCATCAAAAGCAAAAACTGTGTAAATGAGTATAGTGTACGGAGTATCCCCCTGAAATTAAGACCATTTAGGGCACGAGCCACGCATGATGCTTTTACACCAAATTCTGGGCCTGAGACATCAGGCCTGACTTTCTGGTGTTGCCCTGCCAGTTATTGACTTTTATTCTTGTAGATATCAATGTTTATTGATCAATATCCTAAAGTAGTATATCTTTATCGTATAACGTAACTAAGTTTGAGCTCGCGTTCTTAAACTTTTAGGAGAGTCGTGGAAGCTCTTATTGCTTCAGGTCTAGGTTCCTGCTACCCAAAAACAAGTGTATGATACATCTTAGTGAAGAAAAGAGGGTCGAAGTGAGCATACGAATCGCGCGCTAAAATAATTTATTCTACCACAACCACTGAAGCGCATAGTGTTATAATTGATTTCACGATAATATATATATAGAGCTATCGTCTGTAACTATCTGTAATATTATTATATGCGTGGTTGTGAAGATATATATTATTTTTATCTTATGTCTCACCTGGGCGAGTCAGCCAATTTTTATGAAAAATCCACGTGGGGCCGACGAGTAAGGCGGGCTAGAATACATATCAAAACAAAAATTTTCAAAAGTAGTACAAGTACTAATAATATTTAGTATGCCATCCCTTAGCCTTGATACAAGCCTCGATTCTATCTGGGACAGAAGCAGCCAGATTTCGCAATAGCTTTTCATCTAGAGTGCCCCAGGCTGCTCGAAGGCATGGTTCAAGTCTTTTGTCGAGCATATTCAGACCGAAATGTCTCTGCTCCGACCTCAGGAAACATCTCTAGAGCTCGGCATTGCAGGTGCCACCAAATATACTCAATAATTAACCTTTCCAGCAGTGTGAACTGCAGCATTATCTGGTATGAAGGTGTGATTGGTCTAAGCGCAAGGAGTATATCATCAAGAGATCGTGGAACAATGTAGATGACTAATTAATTGGTCTGGCAAGGTACTGCACATAATTTTATGCTATGCTATCCCCCCTGCGCACCTCCCCTGCTCGTGCGGACCAATCCGCATTTGTCCCATCCGGAGCATGTCAGTCTGAGATTGTTAGTACTATTTGGGGCTTCCATTTTTGCTCAGGGGTTCGAAATTGAGGGGAAGAGACCTCGGACCAGAGAGCGAAGTTTGCCCAGGTGCGTTGGAAGCGGGAAGCAGCGAGGAGTCGCAATTCCCCGGGCGCGATGATCTGATCGCTGGCGAAGATCGGCGGGTGGATTCCGCGACGCATCGGCTCGAGATCGGGCAAGATCGGGCATGCCTTTTGGCTCCAGGGTCCCACTTTTATCCGAGTGCGCCAAGCTCGTCGCACCCGGACGGAGCCAACTACGCACCTGGAGAATTGCGAATTGCGCAGCTGCGCCTTACTCATGCAAAATTCGCTCTCTAACTGTCGGACAACCATCCTTCGACTTCATCCTTTTTAAAGACTGATGTCCTCGGCGTTAAGGATTCACACTAAGAAATAACGAGCTCTGGCAGTTGCGGGTCGTTTCAATTCGTCCCAGTGGTGTGTATTCCTCTTGGTCTAGACGTAACCTCCTATTAAAAGGTTAAAAAGTCAAGGTTCGTAAGTGAGTTTGGTTCGTTGCTGAGTAAACCCTTCTAAGTCAGCCTAGTTCTCTATATTTCCAAGATGCTTTATCTTACTTGTTATCCTCGGAATAGGAAACGTGGAAGAGAGGGTGAAGATAAGCAAGAAGAAAATACTGGGGACGGCAGAAGTGAGCGACCAAAGAAAATTCGCATCTCCGTATCGAATTCTCTGTTGGCATTGGAACGTATAGTAATAATGGCCATAGATGTTGAAGATATCCGAGCTTTGTCTCCTGGTTCTCGAGGCTTCGTAGAATATTGGCGGCGAGAATTGCCACGTCTCTTCAGCGCAGCTATCAAGGAAGAAATCCAGAACGAACAACCTACCGAATCCGGGAAAACAAGAGCTCTACTGGTAGCTATCGTCATGCGTTGTCAGGAACAGGTATTCTCAAAATATAGGTCCCAACAGGAATAGCAACTGGCACGCCTTCAGGGGGGCTCGCAGTCACCAACTGTTGGATTTCTTGCTGATGTGGAGAAGGGATGAAAACGATGCAGGAATGAGACTTGATTGAGGATTTCTTAAGGAGAAAACCTCACTATAAATACTACTGAGTCTTACTCTACATGTGATCTAGCTGTAAGCGTCTAACATAGCGTGCTTTATAATAGATTCTAGCTGTGATAATGCCGAGTGAAAAGTAAGGAAGTGTATGACAAAACGAGTTTTTTTTGCTTTCCAGTCTACGCCGCAGTGCACAGGTAATAGGCCCAGCACAAGATGGTAGAAGTGACTTATCTATAACCGTCAATACAACTTCTCAAATCCTAACTATCGCGCTGTTCGTTCAAGCCCCGCCTCCCTTAAACTATCTACAGTCTCGTCTGGAAGTTTCAGACCTTCAAGACAGCCATTCTTCACCCTTTTCCAGATCAACCAGAAATCAAGCAATTATGAATAGAGCCTTATCCGTAGAAATAATAGCTGTCATCTCTTTTACGCAGAAGCAGCGACGAGAAATTGTAATATTAGCTGGCTATTCTATAGCGAGTCGTTAGCACAAACTTATACTTGGAGAGGCCATCTTGCTAGGAGAGCCTAAAGGTCAGCAGATAGTCTTGCGTCACTGCACAATATAATCAAACAGAATGCTTATACGCTTTATGTGCCCGCCTCCATGATCGGAATCAGATGTTGATCAGAATAAACAACGAAGCCAAAGTTCGCCGATCAGCCAAGTCAACTAGAGACCTGCGACCGTTACAAGCGCAGGAAACACAAGCAGCCCAAGCTCTCTTGGCGATTCTGGATTATTCAAGGTGCCAACTATTCACGCGACTCCACGCACCGAGATTGAGCGACAGAGCCTGAAGGGCTTGGAGCCAGAGGATCTAGTAGCTGGTGTACTCGATACTCCTATACCGTTCTACACAACCATGAAGGATAAAGCTGTATTAATAGGGTTGTTCCGGAAACGCCTCGACGTTCTCAAAACGAGATTAGAGATATTGCAGCAGCTTAGTGCACCTCTGGAGGCACCTCCTCCTCCTCTTTCACCTACGGGCCTGCTTCGTCTTCCATTCGAAATACGTTCACAAATCTATCACTACTGCATTCCGCGAAAGTACACTATTGGAGTGAGTGACCCTCGCTTCTATATCCAATGGCCCTTCGAGGAAAAAGACTATACTATCGATTTAGAGAACGCTCTAAACTTCGATAACGACACCCTCGGTTTGGAGGGCACCCAGGAATTGGGGTTTAAGGATAATATAGAGAATTTGGAGGCTGACGCCGTGTATTCGGAGGGGTCCACCTTGGATATGGAGGGCGATTATTGGAATCGTAGCAACAATAACAGCATATTCCGGGTATCAAAACAAATTAGCGAGGAGACTTTGGATATCCTCTATGGGGAAAATATGTTTAAGCTTCGTCTCCATGGAGAAGGCGAATATTATCTTAAGAAGAACTTCGCCGAGGCAAACCGAAAAAGAATGCGACACTTGCTGCTTGTCGCACAGCCTATGGGTGTTTCCTACGAGCTAGGAAGAATGCCAGACAACGCATTATGGTCTTCTATCCTCCCAACATTGAAGGAGTTGCGTATAGTTGCCGAGCAGCCCGTCCAAGATTCGTTATATTATAGTGCCCCTTCGCTTGAGCAGGAGATAGATGGCTGGGTCAAATGGATCAAGCCCTTTCTACAATGCTTTGGTCAATATTCGTCGAGAGAAACCATTGTCCAAATTGATATTAATTGCCGGACAGAGACAAGAGAACTCGTTAAGGAATGCCTGCCACATGGTTATCAAGAGATACAATGTCGTCGTATTGGCGATTTGATCTTCAGGAGAGGGCAGTTCTCATAGGAGTCTAGGTATTGGGACGAGGATGATTATATCAACATACACGATGCTGATGGTGATTAAAATTCATATTAATTATACATGATAGGTTGCGAACAGCGACCTTGAGAACCGGTCTATGGTGCGTATCTTAACCGTTTGCATGCAACTTTGGGCTCAATGGCCCCCTGGGCCGGTAAAACTTCCCTCCAGGTGCCAGACCGTATATCCTGATGCAGATGATTATTGAGCACCAATAGGGCTTCCTGCGCCTCCACAGAACACATTGTAAGGGTGGTCAAAGGACGAGCATGGTTGGGGTACGAGAAAAGGAATGCTTGATGTATTGTCTTAGAGGCTAGGAAGTAGGTATCTGAAGCCTGAAAGACTTAACTGAATTTGTTGGAGGATGCCAGCCAATTAGATAGTGGTGGCTGTACGGTCAATGCACTGGACAAAGTATCTCCGTATCTTCGTAGCTAGCTTCTCCATCCAATTCAATACTTATCAACTCTTTGGTCAATACAGTGGGGTGCAAAAAGTGAAGACCCCCTTCCCCCTGTAAAACTAAGCGATCTAATCGGAGAGCGATATTTATGACGGAAAATCTCTCTACTGGGTCGTTTAAATATTACAGGGGGGAGGGGTCATTCACTTTTTGCACCCCACTGTACTGCCAAACCATCAGACCTTTCATAAAATTGAGATAATCGAGCCCGAGAAGGTAGGGGGGTGGGAATCGACTCGTAATATCAGCTAATTTTGATTGAGTCGAACGGTAGCGGTAAGGTTCTCCTCATGAGCAGCTTGAAAACGAATCGCGAAAGTTCCGATCTTAAAGGGAAATAGCGGGAATACACCCCCTGGTCACAAAATAGTAGAGGGGGATGTAAGCTCACTTTAGGGGGTTAAAATCTCCTTCATAGGAATAATAGTCTGTGCGCATTCTGTAATCCAGTCGGTTACAGTCTGCGAAAGCAAGTGTCACGCGAAAGCAAGTGTCACGCGAAAGCAAGTGTCACGTTTAACCGATGTTTCCCCGTGCACCCAAATCATTAGCAGCGGTGAACACCAACTACCTCAATTAACTCTCCAACACGTCAAAACTATGGATTCTGCTTTCTATTACTCTATTCATCAAACTAAGTCTGATTATGACCGTGCCTTCCAATCTGCCCGTAATTGGGCCCTTGGAGAGGGTCTTCTTGCGGGGCCTGCTACTGCTGCTCAGAAGTTCAATGTGAAGGAAGATTCACTTCGACAAAGTGTCTACAGGGCTAAACAGAAGACCAGGAACTCTCAGGGTCTATTCAATACTCATGGGGGGAATAATAAGGTGTTGAATGAGGCACAGAATGAAGCTATCCGCCAGTACTGCTACCAGCAGTGGGAGATTGGGCTTGGTGCAACACATCAAATGGTCTATGCAGCTATCCGTCACTTGAAGCAGGTAAGCTCTCCTCTCTCTCTTTTAAGGATATACTAATTAAATTAGGCTCAATCCCCTCCACAGGATGCCCCTTCTTGGCGCTGGTTTTCTATGTGGCTAAAAAAGAATCCCTTCCTTCACACCGTCAAAACTAAGCCAATTGAGTATACTAGACTCAACTCCCACACAGAGAAGGATGTCCAGGATTGGTTCAAGAAGTACCGCCAGGTACTAGTAGATTATAAGATTAGGAGGGGCAAAAATATACTCAATATGGACGAATCTGGGGCTAGGGTGGGGTGTCCAAGTGGGGAGCATATTATAGTGCCTATTCAAGTGAAGGAGATGTACACTTCATCACCTGAAAACCGCAAATCAGTCACTATAATCGAGACAATTACCGCTGACGGCAAGAGGACACTCCCACCAGTAGTTATAACACCTGGGAAGCAAATTATGGAAAATTGGGTGCGGGACGAGCTTACCGGAGAGGAGTTACTTGACAGCTCCCCTACTGGCTATACAAATAACCGTATAGTTATAGGATACGCAGAGCATTTGATTAAGTACTCTAAGGCTGGTCCAGACAAGCCTTAGAAGCTATTACTCCTTGATGGCCACGAGTCCCACTACTATAAACCCTTCCAATTGAAGCTCCTAGAGAATCACATCAAGCCGTTCTATTTCCCTTCACATCTCACCCATATCCTTCAAGCCTTAGATGTGGGTATTTTCCGACCCTGGAAGCATTATCACTCTCTTGCAATCCAGAATGCCTTGCGTAGCTTGGACTTTGAGTACTCAATTACTTTCTTCTTTAGGGACCTCACAAGTATTAGAGAATCAACAATGCAAAGGCATACTATTATTAATGCATTTGCTAATTCTGGTACCTGGCCAGTTAGTGAAAAGGCAGCAATTAAGAAGATGCGCTCTTATTCAAAGAGGAAGCGTACTATCGATGAAGCTGCACTTAATAGCCCTGAAGAGCTGGATTTGCCTCTATTACCACCCTCTAGACCTAAAGACCTCTGGACTACTACAGCCAAGGTACGCGCCCTAGGAGACCGCGACCCTACCACCTTTTCAGACCCTTCGGTTCAGACCTTCCATCAAGTCTTAAAGGCTGTAGATATTGAGCTACAGAAGTCTCATTTAATGACAATTGAACATGCCTCACTTCAGGAAAAGATCCGCCTAGATACCAAGAAAAAGATAAAGTCCAGGAAGGGACTGAATCCTGGGGGGGAAGGCTCCTCAGTTACCGCATTAAGAGCCCTTATTTAAACCAAGGAAGCAACTGAACGATCTGAGGCACTACGGAAGGCTGAGAAGAAGCTTTCAGTTGCAATTAATAAGGCCAAAGGTACTCTCAAAGCAGCTGGAATACAGGCTAGAAAGGATGAAAAAGAGAGACTATTTAGGCTCTGTGATTACCGCCAAAAGCAGCTACCTATTCCTGAGGCATTAAACCAGAAGATCAGGGAGCCTGATAAAGAGCCTACCTTCATAGAGCAGGTTAAATGCACTGAGGAGTACTACCCTGAGCTAGTCCTTGCAATTCAACAGCTCAAAGCAGAGGCTGGTATACTTGAAGCTATTCCTAGCTCTCCTCAAGTAGCAGCAAATACTTTGGTCTACCCTGAGGATCAATTTATTGATATCACAATTAGGGTGGATATACCTAATCTACCTCCTGATAAAACCCCTCCTTCTGATAATGAGGGAGCCGTAGAAGTGGAGTCAATTATATCTATTGACTCCTCAGTATCCTCACTTGACTCAATTGCTCGGAATGCAGACTTTGTCTTATTTGAATAACGTAGAATAAAGTTGTAATTAAATCTAGTGTTCTATATTACACCCAATTTGAGTGCACGGGGAAACATTGGTTAAACGTGACACTTGCTTTCGCAGACTGTAACCGACTGGATTACAGAATGCGCACAGACTATTAGCTGTACTACAGTAGCTCTTTTTGAAACGCTTTTACTAGGCCGAGCAGGCCAAAGAAATTCGCGTTCGTATCTTGGAGACATTGAAGACCTGTATTGAAGTGGGGCGACATGCTCGGGATTTCACGTGGCGTCACGGATGAAAGCATTCCCTAAATCTGTTTCGCCAGCTTATGCACTTCTCGTTTAATTTGATACTTCTTGCAACTCTTCTAGCTGTCCTCATAGCTTAGATTAATGGCTCGTGCGGTTATCAGCTGAAGAGTCAATCAAGTCTCATTCACTGCATCCAAGTTGCCTTTTCTCACATCAACCTAGAATCTAACAATGTCACAGAGGCTAGAGGAGCCAGAAGAGATTTCCTCGCCAGAGGACGATTCAAGTCCTCGCGATCCGGGGCAAGTCTTTCTTGAAATGTTCCTTAATACACTGAAAACGAGAGGGTACATGGACTCGGCGGATATTTTAAATATTCTTAAAAATGCCTACAAGGTCGGTCTAAAATCACTAGAGTAACTAAGCAAATTAACGCTAATTAGAAAAGGTCAGAATTGCTGTGCTCAAGGCTGAATTTGAAGGATGCGAGTTCCTCAAGTCTAGTCTTGTCACAGGTTTTGATAAGGGCTTATTCGACGATCCCGAACGAACTAAAGAACATTTCTGGATTGCCATTGGGAGTTCGGATGGGCTTAATACCCTAATGGCCAAGAACCCCGCCCAACATATAATTGAGTATAAGAGGATCAGTCTCGTCGAATGGATTATAAGATTTGGGGAATGGAAAAATTGGGTTCCGTATGGTCCAGCAGCATTTCCCGATGTAGCGATTGGGCCACCTACCGTCTCAGCCGCTGCTGTAATAGGCAACTACTTGACGGGATGGTTGGGGGTGTTATTGTGAAAGGTCTGATAGTAATGCAGTATTGGTCAAAGAGTTGATAAGTATTAAATTGAATGGAGAAACCAGCTATGAAGATACGGAGATACTTTGTCAGGTGCACTAACCATTCAGCCGCCACTATCTAATTGGCTGGCATCCACCAACAGTTATACACATATCTTTCGACTCAGAAATTTCCTTTTAGTTTCTCTCTGGGAAATCTAAACACTGTCGTTATAGATTTTGATGATTAGAGCTCAATCGATGTTATGTTTATGGGCTATAACTACCATGTTGAACCATCAGACGTACTCGAGGGTGACAAGTTCTCCGTGACAGGGAGGCCAGAGAGACAACAAACCAAAGAACTTGATGGAACGGCCAGTAGCACATGAAAATTTTAGAGCTTCTCACAGGTGAAAGATCGCAAAAGGCTTAGTAACTGATAGGGTGGGTTTGAGAAGTGATTGTGGAGGCAAAGGAGGTAGGGTATTGTGCCACCATAATAGCTAGAAAGCCAACAACACAGGCACTGATTACTTGAAAATGGCAAAGCTATCATTTGAAATTTCATCTCCATTACCTACTCTCAAAACTATTGTTGTTGTAGTATCGTTTAGTCGAGGATCATCAAGGTAGGGAGGAGGGCCTAGGGTAACGTGTCAGATCTGCCAAACTGTTGCGCTGCCCTAAGAGTTAGCTACCAACTTCGCAATTTTGCAGACCACCGCCTTAGCACAGTCACATCCGCCATTGTAACTGGAGGCGAGTGTGGGCCATCAGTTTCGAAGGAGCAAGTCGCAGTTGGTTCGAGGTTGCCGCTATCTCAAGCATGGACTGCTGCCCACTTGTAGGAGCTTCCGCCTTCCTCTTATACTAACCACCACCTTACTCCCACCACGGTCCCATCTGCTATTGTGACCAAAGCCGCGTACGAAGGGTTCGAACGATGGTCTAGTATTAGTCACAGTCGCCTTTGACTATCTTAGCGCTAAACGTAGCTGCAGCCTTGTGCAGCTTACGCAGGCAAAGAAGTTGAGCTGTAGTCTCGATCGTGAGAAGCTCGGCGTGTGTAGGAGGGATTAGGGCGGGGAAGTAATGATAGGTTAACCGCAAAGTTTTAAGGTCGAGTAACTTTAGGTGAGACGAAATAGCTGCATAGATCGGGGAGAGCGAGAAGGGCGGAGGGTAGGATGTGGATTCTAGCAAGGCCATTGCGAAAATAAATAAGCATGTTGAGATGGAATTATTAATCGGACTTGTAGATGAAAAATCATGCTCGGAAAACTTTGAGAGAGGTAAAATGCATGTCATGATCTACATTCTAGGTCTGGCTAGATAAAATCTGAGCTACTGAAGTGGCGTAGTACTCTCTAAGTTGAGTCTTTCTCTTTTGCGCGGATTTAATACGTCCCTAAAGAGAGAGTTCCTGGGTTCAAACAGCTAACTACTTAGTATAAAATCAATAAGTATATTGTTAGACAAAAAACGGCTGTCTCTTACGAGACGTTAATTGGGCTATATCTACCCAATATTTGCTTAGACACGTAATCCAACATATATAAAAGTTGGTGTCGGTATAGACAGGTGACAGATACGTGATAGTAAGGTGACTTGGAAGCGTGACCATGCTTAGTTAGCATGGGTGCGCCGACGAGCCCTTATATATTCTGGCCCTTAGCATAGACTTGATAAGACAGGCATCTTACAATATAACGCACAAGGCACCACAGAGCTACAGGCTTCTATCGGGTGAATAGTGCACCGTATTGTTGATAGCGACAGTGGGGCTTTTCTCTACCCTTGACCTTGAAAAGAAAAAGAGAAATAGAGGAAAGAAGCTAAACTCTATGCTACTCCCTTTCGGGCACTATCTCCCAAGTATTTGTCCTTAGTCTCGTATTTGGCGGTCTTCCAGCTCAAGAATCTTACTTGGGGACACATCATCAACCTAGGACTAGACACGGCGTAAATATGGTCAGCGCTATCTATAAATGAATAAAAATTATGTGTTTTAGCGTTACAGGTGCATGGTGAAAGTTTCTAGATTCAGTTGTCAAATAAGCACCTTGATACATAACTTCTATTTATTGGGCTTCTTCTTGACTTCAGTACTGTACAGCATCCGTTCACAAATATTAAATTGACGTACTTCATAGTAATGGCAACGCCTGGGGAGAAATGGCGAAGGTCGAATTTAGGAGGTGGGTTTGGTGGAAGAGCGCAATACAGGCAGCAGAGGGGGTACATTGGATAGATTGAATTGGCGCATTAGAGGAGGTGGAGACGACAATATCTATCGAGAAAATTGCCGAAATGGCGACAACCGCACCTACCCTCAAGATATATTGCGCAACAAAAATCCTAATCGAGGATTAGCAGATATGGAGAGGGAGGACTACAGTTCGTGGAAGAGGCTCATCAAGAGACCTCCTATACTAAACGATACTAGAACGATTGAACTCTTGTGGAACGGTGCTCTTAAAAATTTTGAACGAAGGTGGTCGAGACTGGAAACAGATGCTCCCACGAGACCTTGATGCAGGGGAAAACTACGGCCGTGAACATATCGAGGCACTCCTGAGCATGGTATCATACACTGATAACCGCGCTACCTTTATTGCACTTGCACAGCCCTTTCTTTCGGTAATTACTTATCCAGCCATGTTAGACTGTTTATCTGTGAATACCTCCGTTGGAAGCTTGTACAAATTCATCAGTGGCAGCAATGGGACTAGAGCAGTTCCTTTTTTTCATCGTCTTTGTACAAATTTGGCCGACGCATGCTGCGAATCCAATGTCTCAAAAACCTCGGTGGAAATAGCCCTTATTACGACGCTAATTTCGCTACGAGAGATCCTAAAGAGGGAACAACGAGCTGCCTTTAACAAAGAACTTCCAGATCTCGTCAACTCATTACATGGCCTCGCAGAAGCCGCTGGCATTGACGATACGTCTACGGCGTTTCACGTAGTCGTCAATCAGAGCAGTGAACTTCGGGCTATCATAGCACGTGCAAATGGCCTTCTTGCAGACGTAGAGGCGCCGAATACCAACGGGGTCTCAGCTACTAAGTCGACATATCCTCGACAAATCATCGTGCCAGGAGGACATCACGATAATGAAAATAAGAATATCACAAAGATCAAGATCCTTCCTACAGAAGATGAGATCCGGAGCGATTGTCCAGAGTTTCTGCCTAGCACCGATCTCGATGAACAATATTTCCTTCATGACCCTGTAGCACGTCACCTTGATACACAATTCCGCCTGCTTCGTCATGACATCTTCGGGGAGTTAAAGGAGACTCTTGGGGGGCTAATCAATTCTATCACCGGTGACCTAACTTTAATTAACAATTCGAAGCTGAGCCTTGGAAATATGCGAGCGTATTCTTATACAAAAGCCCACACTGCCTCCGTCTTGTTCAACCAAAACCGAGGTATCGAAGCTCATATGTCGTTCAACCAACTCCATCCTCTTCAAAAAAAGTCTGCGCATGATAGGCGTAAGTGATGGGAAGATTCGAAACGCCTCGAAGAAGGCTCTTTGCTATGCTTTGTCTCATTTATTAATAATAAAAGTTCCCTTTTATTTCTCACAGTTAGTAAGAAATTTACCGATTCCAAGGCATCTTATAGTCTTAGTTCTCACGACCATATATCAACCATTGTCACTAAACTTGCTTCCCGCAATCAGTCAGACTTGGAAAATCTGATTCAACTGAGCTGCCAGGGTAGACGGGGGGCTTTGATCGAGTTCCCTGGGATTCTACCTGCCACATTCCTTCCTATCTTAGCGAATCTTCAAACCATGTATCGCTTCGGCCGCTTGCCATTCCATCAATGGATTCTGCCAGACCACCACACTGAGTCTGCTAAGCCTCTAGATATTCCTCCACCACTCTATGCCCGGAGTCAGGGCTTTTTCTTCCCATTAGATTCTATATTGAAATCAGATGGCGATCGGCTATCTTTCCGCCCTGGGGTCTCAATGGATGATGTTGCTAGTGTAGACAGGCTTAAGGCACGGACATCACTTGACCGTGGGCAGTGCCTAGCACTTATGGCGGCATTAACCCGCGAGTTTGCATTTATCCAAGGACCGCCAGGCATAGGAAAGTCGTACCTTGGTGTTAAGTTGATAAGTGTTCTCTTAGCTTGTAAGGAGAAGGCAGATCTAGGACCAGTGGTTGTAGTGTGAGTTCACTGTGTTATTTTATAAAGTTAGAATTGACCATGTGCAGATGCTATACAAATCACGCATTAGATCAGTTTCTTAAGAACCTTATCGAGATTGGTATTGAGAAGATTATTCGAATTGGCGGCCAAAGCAAGTCGAAACTTCTAGAGGGGAAGAACTTACGCGTCTTGTCCTAAGACGAGGGGAAAACAAAATCCGAGCGCTATTTAGTTGCTAAATCGTACGAGAAGCTTAAGGGAAATGAGTGGCTCATTAACTCTGTTCTAGGCTCGTTATATACTACGCAGAAAAAACTAGAATGGGCTAATGTTGGACTTATTACCTGTGCACCAAAGTGCAACACAAAAGCAAACACACTCGTTTTCTCATACATTTCTTTGCTTATTTACTCGGCGATGTTACAGCTAGAAACCATCATGAAGCACGCTAGGTTAGAAGCTTTCAGCTTGATCACCTGTAGAGTAAGACTCAGTAGTATTTATAGTGAGGTTTTCTCCTTATGAGATCCTCAATCAAGTCTCATTCACTGCATCCAAACTGCCTGTTCTCACATCAGCCCAAAATCCAACAGCTAACCTTAAGCTTCATCTGGAGCGGAATTATCCACGTATCTTCTCTCAATTTTCCCGTTTCGATAAGGACGGGTTCGATATAGTAGGTAAAGAACCTTTTGAGGTCTGGAATCAAGGGACGAAAGACAAGTATATTAATAAGGCTAATAATCTGGGCAAAACAATCACCACCCTTCAGGAGCTTGTCCAAAACGCGAGCCGAACTAATAGCGAGATCTATTTTATCTTTGATAGCGACAGTAATAGCGGTAGCGTGCTCAGCTGCGTTTCCGACGATTAGGAGAAGAATAAGACCAACAAACTCAACAGAGATAGCTCCACCGTCGGTAATAGATAAAATGCCATCAACTATAAATTCGGCACAAATACCAATAATAGTAGTAGCACCAGCGAGAGTAGACTAGGCGACGGCGATATAAAGCTATGGTATTTCAGGTTCTTTTTCTTTATCCTCAAAAGCAGTTATATAGATAAGATTATCAGGTTACTATTTTTGTAATAGGGCTCTTCCAGGTCCTGCACCAATTCCTCTAGCCTTGGCCAATCCTTTAGCGAGAGCGCCTTCTAGAAGAGTATGCTTGCGAGGTTTCATGGCAACTTTCTTGCTTTCCTTATTAAACATTGTTAAATAGGTTTTTAGTTAGAAGGAAAGATAGCCAGTATAGACGAATAAGAGGATAACTACTGTCCTGCGAGAGAGAGCTACAACCGATACAGCGGGCGTATTACTAGCTCCACTGAATTTGTCGAAACATATTGGAATAATAACGCTGCCGACGGCTAGAGCGAGTAAACTTGCTACTGTTTGAGCGACTATAACGTTAAAGAATTATTCACTTCGTCTTAAACTGCCAAAGAAGAAGCACATTCCTATGACCAGAAGCAAATTAGAGAGAATACTGCCAATAAGCGAGGTTTGAACAACGACTATATTGCCTTTGGCGAGGGCGATAATTACAACAATCATTTCGACAGTATTACTATTTTCAATTAGCTTTTTAACATTTACCAAGAGCGAGCAAGAAACCCGAAAGAGGCGTTTAGAAGGCCACTCCTACGTGAAGAGCAATCTCTTTAGTAGCAAAACTTAGCATACCAGCTAAGGGGATAATAGCGATGAAATTGACCACGAAAACGACCTTCCCGTCGACCCCAGCGTAATTGATCGCAATACCAACTGGCGCAGCAAGCAGTAGGATATTAACCCACGAGTTGAAGATTGTGGCTATCAACTGATTTCGTACGGTAAATGACTCGTGCTTCAATTCTTTCCCCTTCCACTAAGGCTGCTTTTTAGGCTTGACTTCTTCGATCTGCCTAAAGGAATCTTCTCTATTATCCTTGCCCCCTTTAGAGAATTTGTTGACAAATATCTTTCGCGCTCTCATTTCAGGACTGTCCGGCCTCGACGAGTTACGTGTTTGTGAAGGGACTCTCGTCGCGTGGCTATCTTTACTGCGGCTATTCACGCCCTTTGCGTTGGTCATTTCAATTTCCCCATCTTTCGACGATCGTAGTATTGGCGCCTCTTTTGTATTGTAGGTGCTCGGTCTAGGTGGTAGGGGGTCCGTCGAGATAGTTGCCAGCTATACATCGTCGGGATCCCTACTGCTCATTCCAAAGCCGCGCTCAAGATCGTTTAAAGGCTAGCCACTCCACGTTCTTGACCTTACGCCCCCTCCCACCGAAGGGTTCTTTATATTTTGGCGCCATGGATTCCACGAGTCGCCATACCAGGCCTCCTTTCGGGCTGCGCGTTTGATCTTGTGTTGGCGGTCGCCAGCCAATGAGATAAATGATGCACATGGCCTGTGCACCCACAAAAGCATATATGTAAATAATTCGCTTGCTCTTCCATAGTAATTGACAACACTATAACTCTTTGATCACTGTGCAACCACCACCTTACCGTTCATATCTTGTCTAGATTTGCCATTGTCAGTTAGTGGTTGATTGGTATTTATTTTTTGTTTTGGTAAAGGCGAATAGTATAAAAATCGCAAGGCATTCTTTGTTTACAGAGGGGGGGGGGAGTGTGTTGTTCCTTGTGGCTATCTGAGTTGGGCACCGGGCAGCAGATTTTGGCTGGGAATTGTAATAGCGACGCGGAGTGATGTGATGGAATGTAGTAGCAATGCAGAGTAATGCGATTTAGATGTGTTGCTGTGGTATTTGAAGACCTTATTTATCAATCGATCTCAAATTGCTTGCTTGCTTGCTGGCTGGCGGTGACACAGCCTTGAGAATACGCGAAGGTTGCGGAGGCGAAGAGACGAGCGTGCCGATTGAAGGAGAGCCGCTGCGGAAGCCTTGCGACGGTTGGGGGTTGGGGGCCGGGGGGTGGAGCAATGCGCCATGGAACTCCCACCTCGCAAGTTGCAACCAACTTGCCCTAGTTCTACCCCTTGCACAACTCTAGGCAGTTCGCAGACTCGGACGGATAATATGGGGAGGGCCCAACAGGGGGGGGTTGATGACTCTGATGACCAGATTCCGGCGGTTATCTGGTACCTGAACTTGTACGAGCGAGTAAACGGACATGGGCACAGCCTCCCAAACTGCGACTTGTAACAAAACTTCGGAGCGTCCAGCATAATCGTTCAGCAACCCATTCACGCAAGTGACGCAGAATACCCGAGACCGCCTTCCAGTTTAAGCACCTCCCGGGTGTGAGGGGGTCGAAGCGGGTTTCGGTACGATTGGACGGCTTTGAGTGTGAAGGGCTCTCTCCACCCCCAGAACTTTATAGCGACGGGGGCTGTTGGGTGCAAGGAGTAGCAACAACAAGTGTCCTTTTAATTACATTTACGACTTGCGACCGAAATAGACCACTTCTTGAAACGCATGTCATCGCCGATCGTGTCAGCTCCGGCGCATTGTACAATCGCATACTCATCCGTTAGCATAGCTGACTTGGCCAAGAGAAAATCAAGAGAAGCTGAAGACTAGCCCTAGTGCCCGGAAGGACAAAGTGCAATCCTTGGCATCGTCGCCATCGCCAGGCCTGCCTGTGTCTAATGCCTCCAGGCCAGCTCGACTTTCATGGCCTTCTAGCCTAAATCCCGAGCATCCTCCTGCCAAAAATATTGATAAACAGAATAGTAAGAATATACTGTCACAGAGTCTCAAGATAATAGAACCATAAGTACGCTGTTGAAATCCATCTAATGATAGTCATGTCCGCTAATCCTTCCGTCCTTACCCAGACCGCGAGAGAGATACAAAAACAGAAGCTAAGTGACGATGCGTATGCCAATGGTTAATGTAGTATCAGTGGCCGAGTATAGATAGCGGCGGCCTGTTTACTGAAGATTGTAGTCTAGACATCTAGACCACTTTTGCTCATCGACCCCCTGGAGTAGGACTTACGAAGTCCTGAAAAGGGAAGTTTAATCAACTTAATAAGATACCAAACAACTTTTGAACGACTTCATAATGATATTCCGATTTTGATTCGTTGTGCCAGCTTTTCCCTTGCTCTTTCGCTCGATTTAAGGTCGCCCGAAAGTTAGAGGGAGTGAGCCATACACAGCAGACTTCGCTGGTGGGTTCCTTAATATAGAGAATCATAGTTTAAGATAAGGAGGAAAGAAGTAAATGTTGCCATGATATAATATACGTTCCTCTTGCTATCTAGAGGTTATTCACAGGGAAAATCTTTATTTATATAATATCCTTTAGGATAATATTCCTTCAATCTGGCTTTTCTTCTAACAACTTCTCTTTATATCTCTTATCTATATAGTAATTAAATAACGAGTTATGTGGTTGTATAAATAGTCTTATTATATAACTTTTTAAATCGGTATTACTCTGTCTTTAACTTTGAATTTTTGTTTATACGGAAAAGGAAGGCTTGGATGGCCTTGATTAAGGATCTCATAAGGAGAAAACTTTACTATAAACAATATAGAATTAACTCTTCAAGTGATCTAGCTAAAAGCATATATCCTATATTGCTTTAGGTGAGTTATTCGGTCCATTGGTAGCGAGCTATAAAGCATGAAATTACATGAGAAAACGATTGTATAACTTCTATTTACAGCCGATGCTGTGGGTCTAACATTTTTGTCGGTATGCTATAGCGGGGGAACCAAGGTCACTAATCACTCTGCGCTTATGTAGGACGCAGCCTGATTGTTGTAGTCTTGATTCGTTGTTGATTCTATACTAAGTCATGCCTTGGTGTTGAAGCTTAAGTATGCCAAGGTCATGCGCATGGTCATGTGAGTAATCACATGATCGTTCGCCGGTCGGGTCGCATATCGATCGCATATCGATTCCCATAGCGATTCCCAACCGTACCAACAATTTTAATTTGCTTTCGTTACTAATATATAAATCTTCTTATACTATATAATTCCTGTTTTTTTCTCCTTCTTGACTTATTAGTTGGCAGGTGAAGAGTGCAGGGGCTATTAAATCAAGGAACTATATAAATTAAAAAAACTTAAGAAAAAAATAAATAATAAGAAATTGTTAGATTTTGTGCTAATGTAGAAAAGAGATAAATGAATGAGACTTGATTAAGGATCTCTTAAGGAGAAAACCTCACTATAAATATTACAGTCTTGCTTTACATGCGATCCAGCTGGAAGCTTCTAACTTAGCATGCCTCATGATAGTTTCCAGCTGCAATAATGCTAAGTTAAAAGGCAACAAAATATATGAGAAAACGAGTGTTGGTGCTTGCGGATCCTACTGCAATGCACAGGTAATAAGTCTAACAAAACTTAATTTGGCCATCTGTATATCCATAAAGAGAAAGAAAAAATTATCTTTAAATTCGTTGATAAAGGTTTCTTGCTTTTATCATCTTAGCTGATTGCGTTGTTTATTGCTTCTCTTCACTGCTTGTTCTTGCTCTGCCTTAACCATCATCCTCGCTGCTATCGCTATACCTATCATCGCTATCGCTATCGCTATCGCTATCGCTAGCATTGCTACCACCGCTGCTATCAGCACCCGCATTTTCTTGATTGTTTTCTGTATCACCTATACCACCTATACCACCTATATCATCTGTATCATCTGTATCATCGTCACTGTCCTCTTCCTCCCTTTCTACCTTTTTAGCCATTTCTTTCTTTTCTTCCTTTTCTGAAGCTGTGTCTTCACTGCTACTGCTCATCGGGCTTGTAGAAGAATATTGGCTCATTCTTTAGGTTCTTGGAGCTTTTATTTTTCAGCCTTTTTACTCCTGCTTTTCTCTTCTGCGATTAGCCTATATTTTTTCTTTCAGATTATCGTATAGTACTATAGAGTATATACAATCTTAAAAGCGAAAAGAAAGCATAATAACTAAAAGCAAGATGACCCGTAAAATAATCTCGGTCAGGCTAGTATAATTAAAACTACTATTTGTCAAGCCCGAATTATTATTAGAACTTGAAAGCTTTTCCCACTTTCTACTTGCCGACTACCTGGTGGGTCGTCATCCGCCAGCAACCAATGGTCATCTATATTCCGTCGTCATTAATATCCCACCGTCTGTCGTTGAATTACGCACAGGGAAACACTGTGTTTATTTATAGATTCTCACGGTTACTATTTTAAGCCTAGAGCAATATATTAGATATAGTATGTAGTTTACAGTAGGTTTGTTATATGTATATAGCATCTTAAATTACTAAAAATCAAGAAAAGTCAACGAGAAACTAAAGTACTCTTCTATACTACAAAGACTTTCGCTAATATGAAACTTAAAATCGTAAGAAAATCTCCCTCTAGCTCTACTACATAATGCGAAATTTCTAAAAGCTTCAAGGTTTATAAAAGTAAAAGCCCAATAGGGCAAATCGCTCTTCAGGTTAACGATATACAGAAACTTCAGAGACATCGTTATAAGCGGGAGCGAGGGGAAACACAACTATACGAGGATAACCAGCATAAGCTCTTAAAGAATTATAAAAAAATAAACAAAGCACAAGATTGTTTTATCCAAGCTCAGAAAGAAAAAATATTAGAGCTTGAAAGAGAAGGCATGGCACATGAGAGTGAGCTTTTAAGAACTCACCAACTTAACCAAGACCTGTCGGCTACTATTAACAGTCAAAATATAACTATATGCGACCTTGAGAAGCGTCTAGCCGAGGGTGTAAGTAATTATGCGGCAATTACAACCCTGTTCCAGGATTATAGTTCGCCCCATTTAAGCCTCATTGATTCAATTAAACACGAGGATATCTCGCCCGAGTTATATGGGACAGATATAAAATCATCTAAGCCCTAAATGCTTATAAAATTATATTTAGGTGTAGGTGTTGGTATCTAAAAAGTCTCTACACTACCTGCTAAATTTTATGGAACTCTAATAGCTGTTTTAGAGGTCGGCGCTGTAATCACAACTAGAACTCTAGGCCACGCCTAACAATTCTATTAAAAAGTTCAGCTTTTCTAGGTCATTCACACCAAGTATCTTAGGTAGCTAATCTCTGCTCAATGCTACTGTAACTGTTGGGCTTATTACCTGTGCCTACTGGCAAGCTATTACTCTTGTTTTCTTATATGTTTTCTTGGTTTTTCACTTAGCATTGTTTTAGCTGGAAACTATTATAAAGCACGCTAGGTTAGGAGCTTTCAGCTAGATCACTTGTAAAGTTAGACTCAGTAGTATTTATAGTAAGGTTTTCTCCTTAAGAGATACTTAATCAAGCCTCATTCCTTTATTCTTTTTCAAATTAACGAGAAATCTAGTACATCTATATCCCTTGGTCCGATTAATATAATTACAGTCGATTATTCTACTTATTAGACTCCTTAAAGTTGTATATCTCGTTCGCGAAGTAATGGTTATATAATGGGTTTAATGTGAAGAGAATTAAATAAAGTGATTGTGTTATGAAAATGTCGAATTCACATAATAAAAGAGCGTAGGTAAAGGCCGAAAAACTTGCAGAAGTTCAGTCCTTATTATCCTAATTTAATAAATTATTCCTCAGCACTAAATATTTTTAATTATAGTACTATTACCAGTCCTATCCATACTTTACAGTCTCCGTCCTCAATCAAAGGCATAGTTGTAGCTATTCTAGCTGCTATATATACTAAGGATCCTCCAATTCGACTAAGACCTATCCGTAACGATTCGTCTCCACCAGTGATTTCCTACTTCGATATAACACGTCACCGTTTAGTGCTACTTTCTTTACTAAGCCTTACTCTCCTTTTTTTACATACAATTTAGCTATGTTTTACTTAACGTGGTTGTACACTGAGTCGATTATAACACTGAGTCGATCACTTTTCCCCACCCCACTCCCCTCGAACTTTAACACGCGTTTTCTTAACCACCTTCTATGGAAATTCAAACCTAAAAAGCACGAATCATTCTAGCTATTAAGGCTATTCAATCATCCAAAAAAATTAGTCGTCGCTCTGCTGCAAAGATCTATAACGTGCCATATACGACACTTTCTGATAGAAGGCCAACTGCCTTAAATTGACTGAACTAGAGGAGGAAGTGATTATTTAAAGGATACTTAATATAGATACTTGAGGGTTTATACCTCGACTAGCTAGTATAGAAGATATAGCGAATTTTATCCTAAAATCGTAAGAAGGGAAGTGTATTAGAATACGCTAGGCTTAATAATTTATATAATAATAACTAGAGTTAAAGATATATTTTACTTATATTTATAACTTCTAAAAGGCCTTATATAAAGATCCTAAGATAGTTAGTATATAGTTTTAATTAATAAAGAATATAAAGGCGAAATATAGTATTTAAGACTACGATTTTTATAGCTTCGATAAGATAGGCTTTATACTAGTGAACAAGGGAAATATAATCGAGGCGATAGGACGTGACCATAGTCCTCGCCTTATAATGTTCCTTGAGATGGCAAAACCCTCTTCCAATGTAAGAGATCGCCCTCTATTTATGTACAATCAGGTCACTTAGGTCAGCGTCTTAACTTCTGACGTGTGAATTTTACCCCACCCCCAATTGAAAAACTCTACTAGGAAAGCAAATCTCTTTCTTTTCCCTTTAAATTTGCAGTCATAGCAGTACTATCCAAGGTCCAACGAAAGGAATTAACTGTGGTGCAAAAGTCCAAGATTTGGACTTTGCACTGAAATTAGCAAGGAATTCCTTTTAAAGCTATGTGACTCTATGCCTAGGAGGTAGAATATATGTCTTAAAAATAAGGGGGGATTAACTAAGTACTAATAGCTTGAATTTAAGCCTATTTCTACTTGATTATCTCTTAAATTGACTTAATAACTTTGAAGTGATTAAAGAGGGGTAGTTTTACCACGTGACGAAGACTTATATGACCTGATTGTACATAGCTCGAAGTCTGTCAATGGATGGCTGTACGGCATCATCGATATCAAGCCAGCTTAGTATGTAGATAAATTCCAATATTGTTATGCCTACTTGGAATGAACACATTGTCGTAGGTTCCCGCCAGTTGGCAGAACCGGGGTTTAAACTCCCCCAACATAAAGTGCAGGAACAGAGAGACAACATTTCACAGCGAACAGCATCCGTGGTTATTTTGGAGTCTATTACATCGATATCGAAACATGCTATATGGCTCAACTGGGTCAGTTCAGGCAATCTCCTAGCTGTAAATTCGAACCATGCTCTCCGCCTTTCGATCGGAGCGACTGAGTCGCTTTGCCAAGGATTTAAGAGACTTATGTCTCGTTGTTCAGGTGAATAATCCAGGCCGAAACACAGAAAGCGTGTGAACTTCACAATATTGCCAGGCGCTAGGAGCTTATGGAAGGTCTGTCCAAAACTGTCATGGAGAATCTCAGACCATTATGATCGCCTACTAGAAAAGATATGTTGTCTTGGCCGATTATTCAGAGCCGGATCCTCAAGATGGAAAAAAAGGATACCGGGGGAACAAAACAGGATCTACTCATAACTGCTGTTCCAAGCCTGCTGTTTTCGGTATGCCTGAGAATGATCACTTGAGGATATTGATCTCTTGAAGTGCCTTGGCTTTTGTACACGATGGTTCCATCTGCATCGATGATCTGGACCCTGAGTGAAAGCAACCATTGAGCCACAGCTGCGATCCAACTGCAGTCTATACCCCCAATAAGTGTAGTACTGTGAAGAGTCCCATCGGAAACACTTGCAAGCTCGACCAATGCTCCGGCCAATGCTTCAGGAGTGGTTGGCGACAGGAGAAAACATCGTCGGGCTTCCTGAGAAGGTGATAAAAAGCGAGATATCCCTTTAACCAGACATGGAAAGGTTGAGTCCGTAACTCCGCCTGCACAGATATTTAGAAGCGATGACCATTGCGACAGTGACGGAGTCATCGTCTGCGGAGCCCTTTGAATATCCGTCATCGCTTTCAGGACTTTGCTGCCGTATAAGCTGTCGTATGAAACAGATAGGCAAGCGCAGATTCCTGCGCAAGCAATCCCTTGCTCTGTTTCTGCAAGAGTTCGAATGACGTGGTTGACACCGAAACCAAGCCAGAGGATATCACCATAAGAAGAGACAGCTTTCAGCTTCGAAATAGCTTCTGGGAAACGCCTCTGTGCATCTGGCTTGATGTTGAATCTCGCGAAAAGTGCTTGACCCATCGCAACCGTGACCATCTCGACCCCCGCCTTCGAGGAGCGGGAGAGGACTTCGACGGAGAAGGTCAACGTGGACCCAGAAAGGGCGACCCAGTCTACGGAGCCTTGCTCCTACGTCCGCTGGAAGGAACTAGGTTTGAATCTGCCATTTGCAGGTCTGCCGTTTAACAAGACGAAGTAAGTACGTTGGGATTTAGGGGCCCAGATCACGAAAATCGAAAGTATGGCTTCATGTTCTGCAACTTCTTGACCACTCTACCTCTTGCGTACTTGCTACACAAACATCACGAAGCTACAATGGCTTATGAAGTTGATGAACAGGCCACGGCGCATATAGTACAATGAATCAAAACATGTGAATTTAGGCTATGAATCTCTCCGCAAATATTCCTGTAGACCTACTCCAGCGATATTACCGGGCAAGAGGATAGTGCGACATCCCGGATCGGAGGAATGGGCTAACGAATATCGTCTAGCCGTGATTAAACTAGTGGACTCGGAATAAAATAATAATCATTGCTTCGGACTGACGCCGATTTCGAAGTCTACCGTTTTTTGACAATATATGTCAAGCTTAAAGCTCTTCTACGGTCAATTCTGCGTGTCTAAAATGACCCTTGGCACCTTTCTCCTTTCTCCCAACCATGTCGATGCACCACTCAAGAAAGTTATCAAAACCCTGGCTTGGATCCGCCTCCAAAACAGGCCAATTTCGTTGAATGAAGGCTTTTGATGCAGCCAAAAATTCTTCAATAGGATTTAGATCTGGAGAGTACGGTGGTAGGTATAATATCTTGACTCCAGCATTATAGCACATCTGCTCAATCCGTTCGCTACGATGAAATACGATAGTGGACTCCAAGCTCTACTATCACTAATATATTAATTCTAGCCCTAATAGAGTTACCCCTCCTTTTTTTTAATCAAGTCATCTTCTTCACTCCTTGCACTATCCTGAGCTCTTCAAGCTTCTTCTAACACTTCCTCCTCTTCATTGGAGCTAGGAGGGAACTCATCAGGGCCAAAATCGCTTGAAGAACGAGACTCAAGGTTCTCCCAACCTTCTTCTCTATCTGCGTTTAAGAGTATGGCGATATTCATTTAAAATAAGAACAAGGTAAAAATGGATTTGTTATTAAAAGGAGTAAGTTATTATATAAATTCCCAAGGAATGGGCGCATTTTCAAAACCCTAATTTTATTTTATCGGCAAATTACTGGCATGCCACCCAAGCTAATCAATATTACCGGAATGCCACCCATACTAATATTAATTACTCGTATGCCACCCTGCCAATTGAGATTAATTAAAACAATTTATAACGCCTCTGCT
>QYAM01000162.1:6145-46756 GCA_003988965.1 Neobulgaria alba
GCATGGTCATGTGAGTAATCACATGACCGTGCGCCGGTCGGGTCGCATATGGATCGCATATCGATTCCTATAACGATTCCCAACCGTACCAACAATAATAGACCTTCTTTTCTTTTCTTTGAATTTAACAAACATTTATCCTATACCTAAGCCCATCATATAAAATAAAACCCATACCCCATATAATCCCATAAGCCTCTCCTCATCCCTATTCTCTATATCTAATAAAAAACAAATTAATAATTCTTCAAAAACCAAATATATATATAAAACTAATAATAAAAATTCTTTATATTAATAAATCAATAATAATAATTATTATTATTATCTAACAAATCCTAAAATAATTTTTTTTCAATTAAAGGTAAGGAACGTTAGTGGATTTTAGGTATTAAGAGATTAAAAGAAATAAGAGCAGGCGATTTAGAATATGTTTTCGTCTTCTGTTAAATTATTGAATTAGTTATTCTCCGGTAGGTTTTGAATATCGGTGATTTTCTTATTCTTAACTGTTGGTACAACTCCTAGTTAGGACTAGCATAGTAAAATGACCTACTAATACATCCCTTATATAAGGAATGTATTAGTCGGGTTATGGAGAATCAAACATATTAATACTACAACGAGCATACACCTAGTATATAGACTAAGTGTCGTGCCCAGTGGTAAAGCATGCACCTTTTAAAGGCCTTGTGAACCGACATTAACTGGTTTTATAAGTATGGTTTACGGGTACGTGATTCTTAGTTTGTTATTTTCCTGAAATGGGTTTGGAGGGTTAGTAAGGTAGGGAGGGGGGAGGGGTTTGGATTATAGGTATGTTAAGAAAAGAAAAGAAAAGAAAAGGAAAGGAAAGGAAAGGAAAGGAAAGGAAAAGAAGGGTTAATTATGTTGTGGAGGATATGAATTATATATTTAATGGGGATGGAAGGAGATGGATTTATCTACAGCGTAGAGCCTTCTGTTTGGGGATTGGAGGCAAAGATATTTTTCCTTGGTACTTTACATGTTCTTCTGGGAAGGAGATTGTTGAGCTTTGAGAGGTTGAGAGTTTTGTTACACTTCGTAACAGAGATGTCATAAAAATGAGTCGTCCCTTGCGAGACGTTATTTGTGCTCTATATGTCTGCCCATTGCTTAGACACTTAATCTAATAAGATTTTTCCACCGGAGGTACCGAACAACACAACATCAGACGGGAAAATCATGAAATACGAAAAGGTCACCACACGCTCAAACTCAAAGCAAATAACCTATCACATCAACCTTTCATGTCACCACTTTAAGTTCCCAAAGATAATTCGCCGTCAGATTGAGGCTCAAACCATCGGATTTCCCCAGATTTCGCTTCGCGGCCCGGGACCGAAATTGTGGAATAAGGGAAGAGTGGTGAGTGGTGGAATATTCAAGATCGTAAGAGAACCCCAGGAGAGGTTTTAGGGTATGAGCTAAAGTTTCAGTGCTTGAGATGGGAGTCTACTTTGGGAGGGCGACTTCTTTAGGTGAAACAGCAGCAAAGATCCGTTTGTTCTAATTCTTACAAAGGCAGTGAAATATAGGCGCTTCGAGTATTTACCATGATTCGCCATTGCATTTTTAAACTAGAAAATGTATGGTTCGTCTTAAGGTTCCAGGGCATGGAGAAATATATTATATTGGGACGTCGGCGATATGAGATGCAGCGCGATCGAGACGCTTGTCACCAAAGATCTGGTGAGATCTACTATAAGGAGAAATTGGCAATGGGGTCCAATTCACCCTGAATGCCCCGCTATAGGTGAACACCGCTGCTTTCGGGATAAAAATCTGAAGTTCGGACCACTCTATTTGAGTTCTGGCAACCGCATGCACATCAGTGTTTCTCGCGGAGCAGGCTCCGAATGCATACATACCCCTTCGATGACGGACTTGACCCCCGGTTAGATCAGAAATCACCTCGCATTCTAAGGGTGTGGTACGACAAAGGCCCCGAGATGCCACGAGTCAGCGGTAAGATCTTGCTTGATTCCATAACGGCTCATCTGGTGCCCCTGGCCAGGATTGTTGAAGCTATGAACCAGGTTAAGATCTAGGAGCTTGTAAAGTACCGAAGTTCCATAGTGGACGGAATAATCTTCCACCAATTCTGCTAAGGAGATGTGAAATGCTTGTTGAGCTTGGTATTGCTTGTTTAGTTGCCAAGGTATAAGAGATGGTTCTTCCTCCCTCCAAAAACGAAACATTATTTTTTTCTCACAATTCACTCCTTCTTTCTACTCAGCAACCCATTCTTAGAATCTTGATTCTTGGTTCCAATACTTAACACAACACTCGATTTTCTTCGACTTTCAAAATGGTTCAAATCTCGGCCCTCGTTGGCCTTGTGGCTTTCACTGCCTCTCTCGTGTCGGCTGCGCCGGCTGCTCCTGCTCCTACTGCTCCCCCAAGTCTCGAGAAGAGAGCATCCTGTACTTTCTCAGGATCCACTGGTGCTTCTTTGGCCTCGAAATCTAAGGCTTCCTGCGCCACCATCGTTCTCAGCAGCGTTGCTGTTCCATCAGGAACTACTCTCGATTTGACTGGTCTTACCTCGGGCACTCATGTACGCCCTTCTACGGCCCCAACTTTATTTTCATAGTCTAATGAAATATAGGTCATCTTCGAGGGAACAACTAGCTTCGGATACGAGGAATGGTCCGGACCTCTCATCTCAGTCTCAGGAACATCCATCACTGTCACTGGTGCATCCGGCAACGTGATTGATGGTGGTGGAGCCAGATGGTGGGACGGAAAGGGATCCAACGGTGGAAAGACCAAGCCAAAGTTCTTCTACGCCCACAGTTTGAAGACCTCATCCATCACTGGCCTTAACTTCAAGAACTCCCCAGTCCAACTCATGAGCATTAACTCCTGCACAACCCTTGCTGTTACCAGCATTGCCATGGACAACTCAGCCGGCACTTCCCTAGGACACAACACCGATGCATTCGATGTTGGATCCTCAACCGGTGTCACAATCACTGGTGCCAATATTCAGAACCAAGATGATTGTCTTGCTATCAACTCTGGTACTTCCATCACTTTCACTGGAGGAACCTGTGATGGTGGACACGGTCTTTCCATCGGTTCCGTCGGAGGACGCTCAGACAACACTGTTAAGACTGTTAACATTCTCTCTTCCACCATCAAGAACTCCCAGAACGGTGTTAGAGTCAAGACTGTTTATGGTGCAACTGGTTCAGTTTCCGGTGTCACTTACAAATCCATCACTCTCTCCGGAATCACCAAATACGGTATTGTTATCGAGCAAGAGTATATCTTCCTTCTCCCCTTCAACATAAGAACCCCCACTAACAAAACCTCACAGTTACGAGAACGGTTCCCCCACCGGCACCCCAACAACCGGTGTCCCAATCACCGGACTTACCGTCTCCGGCGTCACCGGAACAGTCTCCAGCTCAGGAACCAACATCTACATTCTCTGTGGATCCGGATCCTGCTCCGGCTGGACCTGGACCGGAGTTTCCGTCACTGGAGGCAAGAAGTCCACTGCTTGCAAGAACGTTCCTTCTGGAGCATCCTGCTAGATAACCTCCCCAAAAAAGCCATCCTCATCCATAATTCAAGATAGTCGAAAAAAATCTCGTACAAGTTGGCAGAATCAAACACGCACACAAACGAAAAAAAAAATCACTTAATCAGAAGATCAACCAATATTCACTAATATATTCTTGATAATATGGAAGGGGAAGGTTAAACAATATCCCGGACATTTGTCCTCTTTCTTGTCCATCTTTATGTATTTATATATATTTGTTTGTATTGGTCTCCTCTGGCTTCTATGCTGGTCATTGGAGTTTTTACATATTTTTTCTTCGTTTTATTCTGAGAATTGAAAATACTTGATGAGTATGAAATTGTTGGAGATGAATTATTATTTTTAGTTGTATATACTTGATGTTGGGGTAGTAGTTAGCTCTTTTGAATTGAGTTGACTGGTGCCTGTTTATAAGTATGAGAGTTTATTAAGTGTGTTGTGATTATAGTATGTGAGCTCGTCTGGTGAGGCTTCTTCATTGAGATAGATGAAAGCTGGGTACTTTGAATTCAAGTCTTGAAATACTCAAACAGTCATCAAGTTGAAGAATGAACCGCTCTTTAAACTTCCAGATATTTTGAAACCCATATTATCAAGCATCCTATCCACATCCCAAATTTACCATCCAATCTAAAATTTACCTTTCAAAATCCGCCCTATTCTATATTCAACCAGTTCCTCGCAGCTATATCTCCTGGAGATCCTTCTTCCATCCAATTCAATCCACATTTCTACCACCCCAAGTAATCTAATGAGTGTCAAAAGTAAATAAATCTGTTCGAAATCTAAGCTATTTCTTTTTTTTCCCTCAAGGTTAGAGGCTAGTTTTCTTTATTTAGTCGCTTAAGTGTGATTTGTTGTTATTATTAATACCGAACTTGTTGTCGTTTCTAAATTCCTCGCCTTTCCCTAACTTAGATACACTTATCGGTCACGTTATTTCGATAATTCCAAATAGCTGTATATAGCTAATGGATTGAAGTTTAAGCGCTATATAATTCACTACATATTTTATTCATCATAGTCTACCATCTAGTCTATATATTTTTGGGTATGTAAGAGAGATGTCCTAGTTACCGTTCCTACCCATCATATTATCCTCTTTATATATTATTCATACTTAAATTTGCTGCTCGGCTTACTTATAAGATATAGTTATTTATAAAAGTGAAAGAGGAATTGGAATTTTGTATTATTGTTCGAGGTAGAGCTTTCCTTGCGATTTATTCATCTTTAGTATAGTCCGTAAACCCACAAAAGTTAAAATTATCTAGAAGCTTTAGAATATAAATAGACTACCTAGGAAGCTCTTACTCATCTTAATTTCAACCAGGAATGAGAAATAGCTATGCTAATAGGCCGGTCCTTTATCTTAGTGTTACTTCTAGTGTAATATAGATGACTTAGTCCTTCCTCTATATATTCTGTAGACCACTAGGGTTTAAGGTCCTTGCGCCCACAAGACCCTTATGTTAGATATTGGGTAGTTCCTTTATAGTAAATAGAACAACCTTAACTCATCAAAATATTGCGCATCCACACCATCAGTTCGTATATTCACGTCACCTTCGTTCTTAATCTAGATACCTGTCAACTCCTTTGATCGAGTGGAATTTCTCTCTAGTTATAATTTCTAAGGAACTCACTGTTATTCTAATTCTTGTTATCAGCGATCTCATTCCTATTACTTTCGTCTTGGTCTATAACCTAACTTAATGCACATTCTTACTACTTTAGCTTTAGCGGCCTCTTATAAAGTATAAAGGGCTAGGACTTAAATTCGAAACTCTAGTAATCCTAGAGAATTATAAATAATTTCTTTAATAATCTTTTTATAATTTTAAAAACGAGAAGTCTACTGACACCCTTATTTCTCCCGCTATAGGCGTATTATATAAAACTTTAAAATAAAAGAAATTTCTATTAAAAGTGAAAGTCGGGGGGTTTCTCTTACGCCGCACTATAAAAATATTAATATTAGCTTTTAAATAATTACGCAGTTTGTAGCTAAACACTAAATATCCTTTAAAATCACTATTATTCTCTAGAAGAATTAACATTCTCTTTCGAAGAATTTTAACCTTATAAACCAATTGTCGCGTAAAAATGCGACACTGCTGATTCTACGGCATAATTGGTTTTTAAGTACCAGCAATTTTTTCTCCGTGACACTAACCCTAAAGCCCTTGAAATCGCGTGTCCGACTCATCTATTACTTCTTGCTTGCCATTTTAATGTTCTCTTTCTTTTTTATTAAATTACTTCCACGAGCTCTACCTAATCATCGAGCTATAACTAAATTTCCTTGTCCCGTACAACTAGCCTAAACTTATTGTTATCATCTACTTTCTTGCTATCAAAGCATTAATAATAGTCTTCAAGCCGGATGTTTATTTAAAGCCTGTAAATTCTAAGTTGAGCACTCCTAAGCATAGGTTTTGATTATTAGTATACTTGCTAATATCTTAAGGTCGCCACTATCCTTCCCGGTAGACCAGAGTGTTTAAGTTATAGGGTTGTTCTAAATTTAAGGTCTCCCGGTAGATTTCTTTAAACTTTATATATTTATAGAAGTTAGTAGTTCCCTACTTTTATTCTTCTAGTTTTATATAGAGCCAATATTTCTTTCATTTAGATTTTGTATTCTAGAACCCTCTAAGAACAAATAATTCTGCCTAGCCTATAAATTTATAAAAGGTGGTATTAGCTATTGTGTTTGTATTATCAAAACCGTGCTTGCCGGATATAGGGAGAAGGCTCCTCTGAATAAGTCTTATATCTCATACTTATAGAGTTTGCAATTCTATGTTTGAACGAAAACTTTTGCTATAGGTCGATTTATATGCGACCCACTTGTCGAGTTTCTATTAAATATCGGGGAGGAAAGTGACTGCAGTTTATTAATTGGCAACAACAATAATAGACTAAACCTAGTAACTTCCTCACTGGGTATTAATTTCTGCCATTAATCGAAACCCGTTCGCTCGGCACGTGTACTTGCAACTTTATCCCCAGCCTTACTACCGATAGTTCCGAGCATCCCAAGAAGGCCAATAGAGGCGTTATCGTGAATACCCTTCTCTCTAGGGTTCATCTACAATCGGATAGTGTAAATGCAACATGGCGGAATGTCCTTTCTAATGCGCACTAATCCTTTTTCCGTCCTTAAGATCGATCTATGTCTTATACGTCATTCTTAGCATAAAGGTTTTTAGGATATCCAGTATTATTTTCTAACATATCTCTAGTGCCTATTTAGACCTCTTGCTAACCCTGGCAAACTTTTGCGAATCGAACATCTAGAGTTAGAGGCCTCTAGCAATAAATTGTTCGTGAACAAGTAAACGTTCCGGGTTTTCTTAGATATCACTCGTACTAGGAAATAAACTAATAGGCCCCACCCGGGAAATCCCTGTGCAAAAGTATACCTAGTAAATAAGACAATACGGTTGCAGCTCCGAGCAAGTAAGACTCGCGCGAGGTCGAATCGTTATCTGATCTCGCTATGAAATAAAAACGCTTACAGAGGTCTTTACGTCCTTTTATATCTGTTCTTACAACAACCGAATGCTTAATGAATACCCCACAGTTCGCCTTATCCTTTACTATTCTTCTAACCTTCACTCCATCTTTCCAGAACTTTGAAAGCGAAAACTAGAATATTACCTTATAAATACCTCCACAACCTGTCACTTTTATTTGGCAACACAAGTTTCTGCACAAGGAGCGATTTGACAGGATATCTGTATTTCGCAAAGTGTTCAGTTGCTCTCGGTCATGAATGCTTCCTTGAATCTTGGTATTCTAATTCCTGAAATCCCGCCAAATATCCGTAAAATCCTACTAAATATTCCTAAAACTAGGATAAATTTAACTACTACTATTACTACTACTAATAATAATAACAATAGTAGCAATAGCAACACTTCTTAAACTATTCCCTTCTTAAGGCTACGAACATCTAAGTAAGCATCTAAATATACTAAGCGTAGATACCTTATAATATTAGACCTTTTAAATATCTAGCGCGCGTAAAAGGTAAATTAAGGAAGGAAGTCAGGGAATTAAGTATAAAAGTAAAAGAGATTAAAGTGAAGAGGTTATAAAGTTAAGGTATCAGGTAGAGGAAGACTTAGGAAATTAGGAGGATATAAGTATTAATATAAGGAGGGAGGCTAGCGGTTAGAAGGTAAACGTCTATTCGGACTTAAGATCTTTAGGTAGTGCTAAAGGTATATAGATATAAAGGCAAAGGTATAAAGATAAAAAGGCAAAAGTAATAGTGTCTGACGTTATTACTTTATTATTATATAATTTATTTTATTTCTATAAATAACTAGACTTTCCTAGATTATCCTTAATACCTTTCCATTAGTCATCCTGTCATTCTCAACGATAGTTTTTTCGTAGGACCGGATAGCCCTGGCCACATCCGGGGTGGGGTATTCGGTGCCAAGAGCTTGCAATATGTCAGACATGCCCTAACTCAACAGTTGATTCCCCAGACTCTCTGACCCCTCGGACTCTTAAAACAACAACAAAAAACGACGCAACAATAAACTATTAAAGCTGCTCTTATTTCTTACATTTAATTTATGTATGTAAACATACTTCAAAACAAACAAGTATTAGGTATCCACACATGATCACTCTAACTATGCTTTCCTAGGCTCTGAAATCTACGGCGAAGCAATAATTTCTTATTGAATTATATTTGTCGAAAGTTATACTTCGTCGCTGCTGTAGAGGGCCATCAGATCCATCTTCTCAGCGTCGTACTGCAGCTTCCACTTCGCCTTAAATGCCATAGGTAGCCTCGGATATCTTGTACGGAGTTTATAATCCTTGACCTCGAGTTAATATATATACCTCATCGAAACACTTCAAAGTTTTCCAATATTCAGTCATGACAGCTCTACTTCGAATTAAGAGATATGCGTTACTTTCAAGAAATTTTCTGGAAAAAGGCTTTTCTAAATCACTACTAATGTTATCTTGTCAGCTTAATATCTTGATTCCCTTCCTTATCAAGACTTCTATAAATATGTCTTGTAGCATATTGTATTGTAAGCAAGGTAAAAGATAACAAATGATACTAGCAGAAACATAGAAAAACATATTTGCAACAAAGTGCGAATAGCTTTAAATAATCTAACGAGAGTAGATAATCCGGCAACACCCTCTTTTCCTCTTCCCCTTCTCTTCTTCCCTCTCCCCTTCCCACCCCTCCTCAATTCATCAACAATATCAAATTAAAATTTAATAACACTATAAAGATTAATAATAACAATAGTCCTACAAAAATCTCTCATTTCAAAAATCGAAATCCTCGCTCCAAAACCAAAAAAGGTGAAATTAACTTCCTTACCTCCCCAAAAAAAATCATTCGCCGAACTTCGGACCAAAACTCTTCAACTCTACATCTCTTGGGAAACACTACCTTCCTTGGTATATTTCTTGCCTTCCAACACTAGCACGAGAAGCTGTATTTATACCCCCTTCCTTCATCGATTCTAATTCCCTTCACACAATTCACTTTCAAACCAACAAACGCCGTATAAACCCACCATCAATCATTAAACATTCCACCTCCTCACCTTCCTACTCACCCCTCTCCCCCTCCACTCTCCTCTCAACTTTCATTCTTCCTTCAAAAACATATAAATACCCCCCCCTCCCCTTCCTCCCCGCCCTACTTCTAACTCTCTAAGCCAATATACCATAATACCTTAGTAAGGATTATATTCAAGATTATTCTGGCAGAGGGGGGGGTAAGACCCCACTAAATGCCTTTCAGAAAGAGAATAAACAAAAACCCCATCTAAACCAATCGCAAGTAAATATAATATGAGATATACAGCATTAAAAAACTCAATAAGAACCATCAACTCAACAACAAAAATGCCTATAACAACAACAACAACACTTCCAAATCCCCAATCCATGAACCTTAACCTCAAAATTTCCATCAATAATCTTACATCGCCAAGTGAAAGATTAAAATAAAACTCAACAACTCCCATCCAAGATCTTAGATTTCTTCAGATGAAATTTTGTCGCTTCTTTACTGGCTCTTGTCTCTAGAATGTCGTAGGAAGAGGTGATATTTATACATCATTCCCAACTCCCAACAACAACTCTAGGTACGCAAGCGAGACATGGGAACTTAAAAAACTGAGCACTTAAAATAAATATGATGCATCAAAACACCTTGGAAAAAAAATTGATATTGGTATAATTTAAGATCAGCACAGCTCTAAGCTATCAAGCAATATAGATATATGACCTTCATCCCCCCGTGTAATTGCTCAGTATATCCTCGCTCGTACACTCTTTACCGTAAGTAATTTTAGTTACCTATATTCATCCCGAATACGCTATGCCATCATCAAGCTAAATCACCTTCCCTTCCCCTTTCCTTTTCCCTTCTCTAATCTCTCATCAAACACTAAACCTCAACCCCATAAACTTCCCTCCCAACAACCTCTCCAACGCCCCATCATCCGCACAAAAATGTGCAACGTTGATCGCCTTCCCCGCCCACGTCCTACACTCGTCATCATGCCCCCCACAATAAAGATCCACTGCATGATTAAAAGCCTTAGTAGCAATCCACTCCAACTCTTCACTCGGATACGGAATTTCCGTCTGCGAAGCCTCTTCAGCATGTGCATGAACCTGATCAAGAAGTTTTTCTGCCACCGCTACATTATCTGAGATCGAGATTTGGAAAAGGCAGCGTGCCCATTTGGCTAGTTTGACAATATCGATGGATCCGAGGGAGTAGGCGCCATTGATTATCTTTTTCAAGGTGTCGATTAGAACTTGTGAGGAAGTTAGTTTGATGAATGACGAATCAAATGATGTGGGACAGTACCTTGAGTTGACGGATGGATACATATGATGCAGTCAGCCATAATCTCAAACACCTGACTATTCTTGCAGCATTCCGCTTTCATGATAATTTCACCGAGCTCGTTCCAAGCCTTCAGGTGACATGCCGCTTCGAAATCAAATGCCACAAGGATAGAAAGTTTTCTTAGTAGGTCTTGTTCTGCATCTTCACCCATCTTTTCAATCTTATCTTGAAGCAGTCGATCGAAGCTACAAACGTGACCCCGCAGCTTGAGATAATGCTGCAGACGTATCTCATTGTTATCCTGACTCCTAGCTATGGCAACTAAAGCAGTCGAGGCAGAGAACTCGCAGAACATTTTCCGTAAGTAGAGGTCTTCGGAGATTTGCTCTCCAATATCGCCTGGGTAGGCGTCGATGAAAGCTATGCAGCAAACTAGCATTCTCAATGAAAGTCGAGGCTCCCAAGTGCATAGTCGCTTGATAGCAATGTTATAGGAGTTTTTAGAAAACCAATCAAGCTCTCCAACGGTCCATATTAAATCTGGCCCTTTTTTGGAGCGTCGATCTTTCTCAAGCGCGGTAACAGCTATGAAGAGTTAGACTCTCCTATCAAAAGCTAAGGGGGATACACAGACCTCCTTCGAAAGTCATGCATAGCTTCTCGCTGCTGACCTCATAATGATTTCCACTCTCATCTGAAGTTGCTTGTTTGGAATCAACAGGTTGATCGAGCTGCTTTTCCAAGAGTTGAATCGTTATACGGAGAAGAGATGGTAAATGAACACTCGGGGATCCTTGATATCCGTGCTTCTCGAGGACAAGTTGAAGAGTGGCAATTACCTGAGCCTTATCGCCGACATTTATTGCGTCTAGACAGCAAGCATATAATAGCGTAGGCTCCTTTTCCGTCGAGTTGCTGATGATTTGTAAAGACTCCGAGGCTAGTTCTATTTCTTTGCACTGCAAAGCGATTTTATACATCAAGAATCTTGTCATAGGTTCGTTTAGAGCAGTTTTCGACATGGAGTTAAATATCTCTCTGGCGCTGCCAATATCTGTTCTCGCCAGGGCGCATAGGAGGAGTTTCCTGCAGAGTGAGATCAGCTAGGTCTTGTGCCTATAGGCTTTTCTAGAAATACCGAGAGATACGCCCCATATTCAACTCCCCAGCGTTCTTGAAAATATCATGCATTGCGAGCTGACACCATTTTTCGGTGATGGTATAATGTTCCTGCATATAATTTGACTCGATCATTTTCCACATAAGCTGTATTTGTCAGTTCCCTATTTTTAACAAGGCACAGTGAGACTCACTGTATGTGCTGCAAGTGTAGCATCAGCACTGATTGGCTTCGTAATATTAGCAGCAACCTTAGAGAATAATATGTTTAATGATTCGAATACATTGGGATCCCTCTGCGAAGTCGTACTCCATAACCTGGTAATCAAGACTTTCTCGAACCATTCGCCACGTTCCTCTTCTAATATCCTTATAGTTAGAAAATCATCTAATGCTTTACAGGCTAAGCTTGGACTCTTGACATTGAGTTTTCGTATATGGAACATCATCAGCTTGAAATTGTTTTCGTTTAAGACAATAGTTAGAATCATCTTGTGGAGAATAGCGCTGTAAGTCAAACTGTCAAAAGTTTCGTTCGAGGGATCTGAAAGTAATTCCAACTTCAGTAGCTGCAAAATCAATTTGTCGCCAACTTCATCTTCCAGTACTGCAACCATATTTCGAGCCTTCTCGACATTTTCGGGCGTCTTGAGTGCAAGATAAGTCTTGACTAGGGATTGCATAACCGATATTCGAAGCTCATTTGCATCCATGCTCAGCCGATCAGGCTCTACCATACCGAGAATTTCGAGTGCCCTGTTTAGCCACTTATCTGCCATGTCGAATTTCACTTCCACAAGAAGACCCTTGCCCATCTCGTAAAGAACGTCTGCGAGACTTTCTGCTGTGCTAGGATCGAATGTATGCAACGAGGCCTTGGATTTATTATACATATATTCTGCAATATCGAATCGTTGCTGGTGCCATGCCTGCCTAAAATTAGCTTCTTTACCACCAACCCTTTCGGATTACCAACTAAAGTTGTCCTCAGTACATAGTACTCTGCAATAAGTCGTTCATTTGCAGCCTTATCATCCTCAGGAAATGCCGTGTCCGGATTCATCAACGACTTCTTATACCCAGAAACCTTTCCCAGGACCTTTTCGCCTAGAATGTAATTTTTCCTCTCTACAATTGTCAGCCAGACGCCCTGGCAAGCCAGATCGAGCCCATACCTAAACAACTCTTCCCCGCCTTAATCCCAATCTTCATCAACCTCGCCACATTCCCGGTATTAGCCTTCCCACCCTCATGCGCTCCATTCATCAAAAGAAAGGCGTAAACCCGCGCTAGAAGCAACACAAGCGGGACCTCAAGCGGATCATCCGAATCAAAATCGCGTCGTAGCTTCGTGCAGGTATTCCATATCCCCGTTGCAACACGGTCAACTTCCTCGTATTTCTCTATCACCAACAGACTAAGCTTCTCTGGAAAAGTTGAGAGATGTTCTTGGAGTTCGTGAACTAAGGGAGTGGTTTTAGATAACGTGGCGGATGGGAGTTGAGCTTCAACAGAATTTGCGAAGGCTGTATTGGATCGTTAGCAAAGAGAGCTTTTGTTGGAACTGGTCGAGGAAGAGGTACAGAGAATGGTCTTCAACTTCGTGCCCTTCTCGGGTCGTCCTAGATGTACAGCTGGTGCCATATTATCGTGATCATCATTAAGGAATAGAGTTCTGTTTAGGAAGCATGTTGAGCGTGTAAGAAGGAAAGACCACATGCATAAGAAGACATGATCAGGGCGGAAAGTTCGCGGAATATAAAGGAAGGCTGTATCGAGGTTTTTGCAATTCGGTCCCGATGCCAAGAACTTGCCCAAAAGAGGAAGCACGAGGTTGTCGTGCCTGCCCTTGTCTAGCACGGTTTGTTTATTTCGTGTACCAGGCAACTAGCCAGTCCGATATGATCTCATCAGTTATGGAACTGAAAGCAATCACATTCAGCGTGACCTCCATGATGAGACAGAAGCATCTTCTTTGTGTCCACATTAATAAATCCCATTTTTGTTCTGGCCTACTAAGAAGAGCAGATACACGATGATGACATCTCCGAAGTGCCTCTCACACCCTATAATTTTTATTGCTATTCTCAACCACCAGAGTGGTTTCCCACACAACAATATACCCTGATAGAAAAGAAAACGGTATCATCCCCTCAACTGCTCAATGCAGGAATCAAAATGCACGAAACGCCCGGTGATCTCCTTATATGCATCGTCTAGCCCTATGTTTTACACGTAATACGGTGCGACACCTAGACTTCATTCAATTCACCTCTTGACCGGATCTTGAGGAAGAAAGTTTCCTATAATGAGAGACGGTCTGAACTCGGTCAGTTATATTACACTACGCCATAGTTGTTCAGAGACAGGGCGTCACTTACATTTTATGATCATCCCGCCGAATAGTAAAGGAAAAGCAACATTTTATTGTTGGTTCTTTGCTTTGCTCGTCAGGGTTTTTCAACGAGCAGCTTGTCAAAAGCGCCTTCTGATTCTGATCAAAAGCGATCGCTCCAAACTTCTCCCAGTAATTGACCAAGGATTCTTCGGACAATATTTCATGCAAGGCGATTTTACCCTAGTAAGATCCGTTAGCAAGGATTGCATATCTAGTGGTTCCACAGACGTCATACGTCTCTCAGTTTCTCGATAGGCACGTGTATAAGTTCGGCCATTTCCTTATTTCCCCTGAAGATCTCGCCTGTTCGTCTCCAACAGCAAGCTGGTATAGCCATACTAGCGAACACTCGATCATATTCCATCAGGCTTCGCTCAAACCACATTTCAACGTATATGAGTTCGATATCTGTGAGAAGCTGGACCTTCTCTCTGAATTTCGGGCGAAAGCGATCAAGCTGTCGGAGAATTTTTTGCTTTGAAGCAGCATGCATATGACTATCCATGTAGGCAGAGAGGCGCGCATACCCCTTGACGTAATTGAACGGCTTTAGCATACCCGCATCATACTTTGCTCGAAGGAGCCGTTGCATCCTTTCTTCTGGAGCATCGTTACCCGTCGGGTCGGCCGCTTGGAGGTAATACTCGCGCGCCTTGTCAATTGGAATGACGCTCGCCGGTCTGGGTATTGAGCTTGCCTGTATGTTCCCATGATCTTGCCCGCCAGCCGCTTGTAAGCCAGAAGGACCTGCGTGATTGCTAAGAGTCCCAGGCAACATTGCACCCACAGGATCGTTGAAGTAGTTCGAGGAATCGTCAGGAAGCAAAGCACCATCATCCAACAAACTATTATTCAAGAAATCGTTTAGAAGATTGTACTCGTTTGTAACCTCTGGAGCATTGAACATGTAGGAGGGGTGATAGTTATGCATATCTTGGAATTGGCTTTGATTCAAGAGCCAATCATTCGAGTACCCAATGTCTGTTTTCCATTAGCCAAGAATCCCAGAAAACCCCTCAACCAAGACTCTCACAGTGGTTGCTATTACCATTAAGAGCATTCGCTTGGATCCCAGATAATGGGGGCGGCTGAACAATCTGAGATGGCCCACCTGACAATGCAGTTGCGACAGGTCCCAATCCCAGAACGTCGCTACCTTGAGGTTTTTCTGGGGGTTGCTCGAACGAATTGGTTACGCCCTTGTCAACACTACCTTGTACCTGTTCTGCCGGCGTTCCATCGTCATCCGCGGCGGGATTGCTACTCTGCTTGCCCGTCTGGGTCTTCGATTTCTTCGTGCTAGGTTCTGGCTCGCGCGGCTCGTCATGGCAGAGGTGACCGATATTACGCTTTATACAGCGAGCACATGGGCGTTCCTGTGCAACAGAAGTCAGTTAGTCATAGAACACGGTGTATCACGAGTGGCTGTAATCACTGAGGAGGGTGTCGTACCAAATCGCATGTCATATGCTGGGTAGGTACCAGATCAAATTAGCTGTTGCCAAACCATAGCGCGTAGACGCATAGCAGCCAGGCTTCGGCCATGTATTTACACCCAATGCAGTACTTACAGATCGGCGACAGTAGACACAAGCTGCAGGAGATCAGCACATTGTTTCAGGAAGCGTAGCTGGGCGAGCTGGGCATACCGTGGTTGACCTTACGACGTTTTTTGGGACTCTTGCTCGCACCCGACACAGGCGATGCCTGCACTTGCACTTGAGACTGTGACTGGGACCGGGACTGGGCTTTCGAGCCCTCGCCATTGCTTGTGCCATTCTGCTCCATAACATTGGGCCCTACGTCTGGAAGGGGGCCATCGGACTGTCCGCTGGGTCTGGATCTCGGGTCTGGGGGGGGTGTGTGGAAGTGGGAGTGGAAGTGGGATTGGGGGGATTGGGAACGCGGATTGGGGAGAGGGCGAGGGTGGAGGGGTCCTCGAAGGCCACTGCGCGGTACGAATGGGGTCAGCGAAGCTCTCTGGCAGCGATGGGAGGGCAGAGGAATGGGCAGTCATCACGCACCGATAATTCACGGCGGATCGCAGGTTGGAAGGTGGTTTTCGAATCGATTGGCAATTCTGGCGCCAGCACGATTTCTCACCGGGGGTTCGGAAAAGGCCCAGGTCATGCAACCGCACCCACCGCACGACTCCTAAGGTGCGGTGCAGCGAGCGGCGACAGGCGAGCAGTGCGGTCACTGTACAGCAATGCGCAAGACTACGCAGCCCAACGACGGCAGCGGATGCGATAGGAGGACTTGGGTATCAATTGGAAATGTAGACCGCATCGAGGAATTTGTTCCTACGCGCTGCGGTCTGGTCCCGCATCAGCACGAGGCCATCCGCAAGGCCGTCCCGCTCCCGAGTCCCGAGGCGGCCCCAAAGCCTTCCCTTCGTCCCATATCGCGTCTCGTGCCACCAGACCTGCTCTCCCAGCGCCCTCTGCCCGCGCCCAAAACCACGTCTGGTGGGAGAGAGGCATGGCTGGGGCATAGAATCCCTTAGACGACACTCGGTATCATGCACAGCAACGGGCATACGTCTTGGTATTCTATCTAGTCAGGAGACACTAGCTGCTCAGCCCTTTCCTTCGCACTTCCTGAAGAGCCCCTTCGTACCTGACCGCATGTATCTGGGACCAGCCTGCACATTGACGGGCATCCCGCGCAGAAGGTCTTTTAAGTGGACGAGAAGATCCTAACTCCTATCCTATGTCTATGTGTGTTGCCAGCGCGGTATCGGTATCGACCAAGGCGCGGGAGCTCTTTCTTCTACCCTATTCCGCACCTAAGACCACATCCTCGTACAGTGCTGTACCCAAGTGGCCAAACAGGTCAGCCTGCACCGCAGCCTTACTCTTGGCAATTGCTTGTGATATTCCATGCACCTGCTTCAGGTTGCCTGAAATAGATGCCACGTGACCCTCCAGATCGTGGACAAGGCCCTGCAGATTTTCATCACCCTGGATCTGAATATGTGTTAGAGGGGTAAAGTGGGTGTGAGGAAGTACACATACCCTGATCTCAATCGATTCAAAGTCGGGTCTTGCAACGACGCCAATACTTGCGTTTACATTATCAACAGCCTCGGTCGTCTCTTCAGATTGGAGCAATGAGTGTAGTTTGCGTGCAGCCTCACTCCAACTGGCAGCTTCTCTCTTTGCATTTTCCTCGTACATAGTCAGCTTCTCTTTCTCGCTCTGGAGAAGCGTCATTTCTTTACTCAATTCCGACTCTAACAGCTGATTTGCATGAAGAGTGGACGTGAGTTGACTCTCCAAAGCACTATTCCCATTTAGGATTTTCTCAAAGTCGAAATCATCCTCCCTGTTCTTCCGAATCGCCGGGGGAAATGGGAGTCCCCGAGAGAATTTTTTGATTAGCCTGCGAGAGACAGACTGCATTGCCATGCTACCCTGTTTTCTTTTCTTCTCATCCTTGAGACGGAAAATAACAGGTCGTTGAGTGTCTTGCAACAATTGAGATATCCGTTCAATCGGAGCTGCCGCTAGAGGTTCCCAATTCGAATCGATGGTGTGGTGAGAAACTCGATGGATAACAGGCGCGAGATGTGGGTACGGCGCTAAATCTTCCCCAATCTCCTCTTCAGAATCTGGTTCCGGCTCTCTCTCAACCCGACGCCGCTTTGCAGGTTCATTGGCAGGCTGCAAGTCATTTATGTTATCCCTGCTCTTGCGCTTGCGTACCTGGATTTCAGGTTGGGATTGGTTTTTGGAATTTCTCTTGCGACCCTGGGTAGCTGAGCCATCTGTAGCTCCAACCCGAGGCCGCTTTCTAGACTTTTCCCTAGCCTGTTCTGCTGAAGGTATCCTCGCCACCCTAGCAATAGTATTCGATTTGTTGCCTTTGCTGAGTTTTGATGTAGCAGTAATAACCGAGATATCAGCTCCTGTCCGACGCCCACGCTTTTCTCTCCTTTTAAGCAATTTAGACGAAGCATTAGCAGCTGGTTGCTTCTCGATTCCAGTGGCAACTTTCCGTCGAGTTCGGGCTTTGCCCTTATCTTGCGATTGGCGTTCCGAAGATTTCTGTGTGACCGTTTCAGCCGTCTGTGTAGCTGGTAACTGTGGCCGTGTTCCACTCTTCTCGTGCTTCCTCGTTGTAGGTGAGTTTTGTGCTTGCGTTCCAGAATGGGGGCTTTCAGCATGACGAAGTCGTGTCTGGACTCTTTCTTGCCCAGGTATCCTCCACATGCGTGACATTTCCTCTTCTAAAAAATCAACATCTGAACGACGTTTGTGCTTCGTAGCGGTGCCAGGTTGAGATGGTTTCGTTGAGCTGGATACCTGTGCTGCTGCAAATGGACTCCCGCTATGCCGAGTACGTGTCTTCCTAAGTGAGCTCGATATTTGTTGTGACCTTGCTTCCAGCATTTCAGCACCAGAGCGTCTCGCACGCCTCACTTTGGTCAAGTGTGTCCTAGCCGGAGCAGGAATCTCAATGAATGGCACCTCTTCGGGCACCTCATGTGAAGCAGATGGTCTCCCACGCCTACCTTTTCCCCCTTCAGTTGCAGGGTTTTCAAAAGGAGGTTCTTGATCTGTATTGTCTGCTTGAGGACCAGTCTTCTTACTTTGCACCTCACCAGTGTTCGATATCTGGCCGCCGTCCTGACCCTGTTGAGCATTAGGAGGTAGTCTCCCGTGCCTCCTCTTTCCTGTCCGAGTCGTGCCCTTCTCTAAAGGAAACCTCTGGCCCGTATTTATGCCTAGTTGTTGTCCAACCTCCGTGCTCTTCCCCTTGCTAGCATTTGAAATCTCCATGACAGCCTGCCCTTCCAGATTCCACAGAGGGGGTCTCCCACGCCCCTTCTTCACTCCTTCCAACCCATTCGCAGTATGTAGTCTATGCCCCATATCTGCGTGTGCTTGTTCTTGGGCGTTGTTGCTTTGCTCCTGACCAGCTTTCGAACTGGCATTCTGCGCTCCTAGACTCTTCAAAAGCGGTCTTCCACGCCGTTTCTTAACCACCTCCACGACAATATTTCCCATAACCTCTCCCCTCCTGGCCTCTGTCGGCGCAAGTTGGCCAATTTTTACTTCCTTCAGTCTCTCCTCTCCCAGGATCTTACTAGCCGGTCTCCCTCTTTTCCTAACTACCCCAACTCCACTTAAAACCCCCTCATTCATACCTCGTAACTCCGCCTCCGTATTTGAAGACCTCCCCCTTCTTAGTGGCCTTCCCATTGCCGTTGGCTCTTCTCCCCGAGTCTCGATAGTTTGATCTTCCACCCTCCCATTATTTGTCGATCCATTCCCTTCAATTGCTCTCGCTCTTTCCAAATCTCCCGCATTCCGCGTATCATCAGTCCTCCTCGGCGTCGAACTAGCATCAGGAACCATCCACCAGTCGCTCGGCCTCGACCGATTCCTCTTCAATATCTCAGGTGAAGGAGCCTGTTATTCATATTAGCAAGAATCATCAAATTCTCGGAGTAAGACGTACCATGGTTGCGTTGTCTTGCCCAGAAGCTGTAAGTAGTCGATGTTCGTCGCGTCGTTGATCTCGAAGTCGCGTTCTGGCGAACCCTGATTCGATGTCATGTGCCGAGGGAGCGCCAAGAAATTTAAACTGGGGTTAGGTGGGGGGAACATCAATACCGAACTCTAAAACAACGTTAATGGACAATAATTAAGAAAGCTCTAGTTCTTTCGTTAAAAGTATCATAAACAGACCTATTCGGACTAAGGATTCACGTATTCTTTTTTGCTAAATTTTCGTTTAGCATCCGGACTTGAACGATGAACAACAACAGTATCTAAGATGGATATACCTCAATAAAATCCGAGAGCGCTTTGGTTCAGCCTGCTCACCATAACTCGAATTCTTTCCTAACCCCATGAACACCCCTGCTCTAGTCACTGCGCAGGTATATTTCTCTCCTCCCTGGTTTTAGCCAGGGTAAAATTTGGATATATTTTCTCAAGGAGTATATGGTTGTCCAGTCAATTTTATAATCTGTCCACTAACTCTCGTACACCATTGCCATATTTAGCAATGTAGTCGACAAATATTACTCAGTTATCTACTTCAGGTAATGTACGGCTAAGTTACCATATGGGTGTAGATAATCAGCCAGACATAGACTAGATTAAATCAGCAAATCAGTCCACAAGAGGTGCTTGAGGCTTGAAGATTGGAGGGTTACATTATTGGCTGTCGGATTTTCCTAAAGCTCTCTATGATCCCAACATCATCTGGCAAATGCTTTCCTCTCATGTTATCACAGGGTTATTTTTAAAGGACTTGCGTTGACCATCGGGGCTATGATCGTGGCTCTAAAGATTGCACCAGTGTGCGGCTGAGGTGCTCGACCTGGTGATTTCTCCCTATCTGGAGATGATATATAGTACTATCTTAATCCGTTTCTTATGATGTGGAGAACTTTAAACTATGCATATGAGCATTAGGAATTTAGTATCGAAAGTCGATTTTCACCCAGATTTCAAAGCTTATACACTTGGGTCGATATGGAATTTATGTAGTCATATCTTCACCAAGTACATCTTCCTCGTATCACAAGGATTTAACAGTTACAGGAATATCCATCTCTAAAACCTAGAGCCAGCCTTGGTAAACTTCCAACACAACACGATCTATCAGACCACCCAAAGCCACATTTCAATTATTGCTTTTGAACCGAAGAGAGAAAGCGGGGTGTTCTTGCTTCGTATGATCGCGGAGTTTTTTCACTAAATACATACCATCCACAGATGGGGGCTGTCTCCTCACCAACACGTCATGATCTAGGCTGCTCTGTATATGTTTCACCCCTCGTGTATGTGAGGAACCCACAGCTTGCTACATGTTGATACTACCTATCGTGACATTGAGGTTGACATCTCCATTAACTCCAGCCTTTCCGAATCAGCAAAGAAAACTAACATTTAAATACTACCTCAGCCCACATTCTTTCATTGTGTCCTTTCCGTTTCTTCAATCACTCATTTTCTATTGCCTTTAGGTTAACAATGGCGTCTGATACAACATACATACAAGGCAATTTCACAGCCTGTGCTGGCTCCTATGCTCTCACCTATACTTGCACTGGACCCAATTGTGCTATACTTAATGACTTCCCAAACTCCACCTGTACAAGAACCAGTGATACAGTTCTCACATGTAACAACAGTGTCACCTGTCCCAGTGGTTCGAGCTATACATCTTCTTTCAACTACACCCAGGAAAAGGCACTTGTGCTGCAAAGCCAAAGTGTCGACTTAGGGCCTTGTGGATTCTTTGTAGTTAATTCCGATGGTACCTCAAGTGGAACAAATTCTTCAGTCATCAACTCCGGCAGTAGTAGCTGCAATTCGACTCAAACAAGTTCTACTTCATCGTCCACATCTTCAACACCAACCGTAACGTCATCTAGCTCTGGCTATCTCAACAGCACAATAGTTTCATCTTTAATAACTCCTATTTCATCAACATATTCCTCCCATACATCACAATCTTCCAATCATACAAGGCATACAAAGTCTTCAACAACTCCTGTTTCATCAACACATTACCCACCCACATCACAATCTTCCAAGCATACGAAGCATACAAAGCATATCACGCTTTCCACAACTTCTATTTCATCAACAAATTGTTCGTCCACACCACAACCTTCCAAGCACACAAAGCCTTCAACAACTTCAATTTCATCAACAAAGTGCCCTCCAACATCACGATCTTCCAATCATATAAGGCCAGTGGCAACTCCCATTTCATCAACGAATGGGGTTCCCACATTACAACCTTCAAAGATTTCAGAGCCAAGTACAACTAATATTCTATCAGCCACTTCAACTTCTCCACCTCAATCTTCCACATCTCCAGAGCCAATTACAACCTCTCCTTCATCAAATAACTCAACTGCATTACCGGAATCCTCCACATCCCCAGGCTCAACCACAGCTCCTGCTTCATCAGAAAATGCAGCTCCCCAATCTCAATCTTCCACTTCGCAAAGCTCAACTACACCTTCTCCATCATTTAAAGGTCCAACCACCACAGCCAAATCATCCCCAACATTGGTACAAGTATCTTCCGGGACAATAACCGCCCGCCCCCCAACAATGCGAGGCCTCTTCCTCTGTATCCTCCTAGGAGTATCCTTCCTAATCCAAGGCACCACTGCATTCATCCAACCCGATCTCCCTCCTCTCCCAGCACTTACCTCCGACCCCCTCTCCTCCCCAACCCCAACCCCAACCCTATTGCCCCCAAAATCCCTCTCCAAACGAGACGGCACCTCCGACGCAAAACTCTACACGGACATAATAAACCTCCTCTCCGAACACGTCGGCTCAAAAGTATCCAGTTTCCTCGGCCCCAACGATCCCTGCAAATCCCTCTTCGCCTCCAACTTCCTCGCCGAAATCGAAAACGCCATCTGTCTCCACGAAGGCGGCCTAGTAGTCAACGCCCTCCTAGGAGCCGACCTCGTAGAAGCCTGTACCAGCGCCGTTCTAGCCGGAGCGATTCTGGAACCACCGTTAGAACTCGTAGCTCTATTCACTGCAGGTGTAGCATGTAATTATCTAGTTTCGTATATTTTTGAACATACACCGATATTATCCGATATTACGGAATTCATCGATGAGGTTTGTAGTGAACCGAAACCTTGTGGTGATTTACTTAACGATCCGAATAATTGTGGGTGTTGTGGGAATGTAGTATGTACTCTCCTCAACCCAAAAACCTTCCCCAAAGCCACCTTATCCTTTCATATAAAAATTATTTTTCATCACTAACTATCTAAACTCTCCAGTGCTCGACAGGAATCTGCTCCAACGGCGCCTGCACCACCACCTCCTGCACCGGAAAAACCTGCGGAACATTCGGACCCTGCGGACCAGGAGGAAGTTGTGTCTGCGCCAGCACCATAGAAGGAACAGGTTTCTGCGTCGACGGTGACACGCCATGTGCCGGTCTCATAACCTGTATCGATAGTACCCAATGTGGTTCCGGACAAGTCTGTGCAGTTGATTCTTGTTGTCAAATTAATGTTTGTGTCGGTACTACTTTCTGTGGTGGGAGTACTGTGAATAGGATGTTGTTGTTTAATCGAGGTTTGGCTGCTTTTGAAAATGCGACTATTGCTAATCTGGGGTTTTAAGGGTAGGAAAAATAAGTTAGGAGTCCGATTTCTTGGTCCTTTGATGTCTTGTTGTTTTGGTGCTTTGAACTGTTGTCATTTATGGGATGTGGTTGATGTCTCTTGGATGGAAATTTTCACATTCCTGATGGTAGGCTGGATATACCTTAACATATCAAATTAACTAGCATGATGCGGATTAAGTGGCAATACCTTGATACTCTATAATCTGATGAATCAACTACTCCTTAGACATGATCTCCCCTAAGGTATTCAAACCATTTCACGACGCCATTTTCTTCACGTATCAATTAAAGACTTACGTCCTTACAAGTTACTATTTCAATCTCTCATTCTTCTAAAGACAATAAAATCAGGATATATTATAAGTACAACCCAAGGCCAGCTTTTTCCATACCACGCCAAAGCCTCCTCTCCCTAAACACCCCAAACTCCCACGCTCCCAAAAAAATACATATCTCTTTCCCACCTCCCCTCATGACCCCCCTCATTTAACCCTCCCCATAAAAGTCTCCGGTCCCCTCATAACATCAATCTGCGCCGCCCTCGCCTTAACAGCATTCAATAACCCCCTATCAAAATCATCCCTAGCCCTCAGTACCGCCTCCACCCAACTCAACTGCAAATCCCAAAAATCCCTCTTAAACCCCTCAAAGACATCCGGAACCACGGATTTATCCTCCTCAATCAAGCTCAAAAAAACCTGACTAACCTTCCACTTATTACTAATCAACTCCTTCGTATCTGGACTCGCAAACGTCGTTTCCTCAAAGAATTTAAACGCCACGGAGACATCCCCGAAGATTTTGTCTTTATAAGGATCCGTACGTTTGAATTTCGCACCTTTGTTACGGACCGAGGAGAGGTAGCGGATGAGGAGTTCGTCGGAGAGTTCTTCGATGAAAATGTCTAGGAGGGAGTGGTGGAGAACGGTTTTGTAGTCTCCAATGTATTCTTCGAATGTGACGACCATTTGTTTCATGGCTGAAGTGCCGTACCATTTGGGGGTAAAGAAATCGGGCATTACGGCACGGAAATCCACAGCGAAGATAACCTGAGCGAATTTCGTGATGCAGTGAGTACTTAGATCGACGTAACCATCTCGAAGGGCGGAGATATCGATATCAGCTCTTTCAAGATATTGAGGAGAGACAAACGATTCGAATTTCTGTCGGAAACTAGAAAGGTATGCGAAGCGGCCTTCCTCTTCGTTGTCGTCTATACAAGCAATTTGATCATTGGCCGTAGCAACAAGCCAATCCTGAAGAGCTTGAAACCCTTCCAATTCCGGCGTATTCCCATAATATCTCGCTGCTTCATCATCAAGCATTTTTTGCCACAAAGCTTGTCTCGTCTTAAGCCTCATGATCATAGCATCGATAACCCCCTCTACAACATCCATTCTCTGGGAGTTATTCGCCGCATCGATTTGCTCCCTCAACATCCTCCACATATCCACCAAATTCTTGGTTCGGAAATATCCATATTCATCCTGATCCAAATTCGAACCATCCACATTTCTCTCCATAAAATCCTTCTGTTCCGTCTTGAAAATCCGATCCAGCCACTCATCCAAAAACTTAATGATAAGTTGTCGAAAGTCTCTCACCAACTCACTCTCCCTATTATCCAACACTGGCGGCTCTAGCTCATCCTTCGGAAACCCCAATTTGCCCATCTTGGTATAATATTTCTCGGGCCAGTTTAGAATCGCCAACATATTCGCCGAACTAGTATTTGGATCATCAATCATTCCAACCAAAAAATCGTGCATAATCTTATGATAAATCTTCCCATACGTCTGAAAGATCTTCCACTTCTTCGGCATCAACGGTACCATCCCCTGCTTAACGGCATTCAAATCATTAAAAAACCACTTCAACCCTTTCTCCAACCTTCCCGGATCCTCCAGAAACGCCTGTTTCGTCTCCATAACCTGTTCATCACCATGAACCTCAATCGCCTGTAAAAACTTCTCCTTATACCCCCTCACACTCTTCGCCCCATCCGTGATGCTCTGAAACCTACTCGCCATCTCCTTATGATCCTTCAACGCCTCCTGCAACGCCTTAACCCTCTTATCACTCTTCTCCTCCGCCTCAATCACAACTGCCAATCTAACCACCAACCCATTATTCCCACTCACAATGGCGTTGATTAAATTAAGCGCAATCATCCCAATATGCTCATCGAACCACTCAACCGTATCATCCAACCTCGCAAAATAATTCTCCAACGTCTCCTGCAAACTCGGATCATCCGCCCTCCCAATCTGCTCCATCGCATCATCCCTTATATTCCTCAACTGTGTCAACTCATAATGCACCGCTAGCAAATTCGGCATATTCTCCGGATCCTTATCATCCTCTCCCAGCATAACCTCAATCTGTCCCAACCGATCATTAAACGTCTCGATATTCTTCCTCATCGTCTCCACCGCACTAAAATTCCGATGCGTTTTCGAGACTAGATTAATATTCGGGAAATCGCGAATCATGTTTTGGGCTTCGGCGCAGAGTTTATCAATCTTCATCATTTCCTCTTTGATTAATTGAACTGTTCGTTGACCATCGGTAATTCCATTCATTCCATGTTGCGTAACTTCTAATTGTTCCTTCAAGCCAGCTCGAAGCTGGGAATCTACCGCGCCTTTCTTACGTTGATATTCTATTTTCATAGCGGGGATTTTGTCCAGATCATCGGGATGCTTGAGCATCTCTGCGAGCTTGATGTTCGAGGTATCCATCGTCATGGTGGGCGATTGTTATAGTATTCTTCTCTATTTCCGAATCGTTCGGCGATCATTCCACGATCAAATATCGGTTTCGTAGAGTTCGTAAGGTCCGGAAGGTAGTGGAAGAGGCGTTAGACGTTCGATGTTCGAGGTGTTTGTGGCTTGGACTGAAGCTCTGGGACCGGACCAGGATAATTCAATGCCTGCTGTGGCTTGAGAAGAGCCGCCGTTTAGCCGACAATCTTCAATTAACCTCCATCGGGAGCGACAACTTCAAATTCAGACCCCTCCACGGATCTCAATTGACTGCCCTCTGCACAAATTAAGGTACTGAATCCTTGTCTGTTTCCCCATCCCTTCTCCTCTCCCCCCAACCATCTCAATCCATCCTCCTCAACCCACTTACCCCCAAGCTAACCCCCCTCCAGCTACCCATCATGCCCTACTTCCGCATAACCCTCCTCCGTTCCTCCATCGGACTCCCTAAACACGTCTCCGGCGTCCTCAAAGCCCTCGGTCTCCGCCATCGCATGTCCTCCGTCTTCCACCCCGTCTCCCCCCAAGTAGCAGGACAAATCATGAAAGTGAAAGAACTCGTTCAGGTCGAGGAATGCGAGAAGGCTTTGAATAAGATTGAGATGAAGTTGGAGAGGAAACCGGACCCGGGGTTTTATATTGAGAAGGCTGTGCCTAGGTGATTGAGTGGTGAAATTGGATTTGAGGAGATGGGATTGAGGGTGGGATATTGGTGAGGTGGGGATGGGAAACATTGGAATGGGAAATGGAAAAGGATGGGGGATCTCGGGGTGGGAATGAGATAATGAATGGATGAAGGTGGAGAATACGAAAGTTTTCTATTTTGAGGTCTAGAAGGAGACAACAATACCAAGGGCGGAACCGGGTATACGATGAGGAGGTACAAATGGCGTTTTGCTGCATATGGTCTAAAAAATGTATCATACAAGAGAGTGAACGAGCAGGAAGAGAGCAAAAATATTTGTCCACTTCAACCAACACCTGAGGTTGATTTCAATGAGAACGAATTAGAGATTGGCCGAAATTTATGGGAAATAAATTTTAATATCCCTTTGTAATGCAACTCAATTATGTTCAAATGGCCGAAATCGTCCTAGGTATTCCATGCTAGTCTAGATTCACAGCCACGCAAGAAGCCTATAAACTTGATGAGGGACCCCGAAGAAATATCTAATGAGGCTTAAGGAAAAGAGGGAATTTCACCAGCCTCCAAACTCAAAACCCTTGCATCGTTTTGCATCTCAAAGCTAGACCAGCGTAAAGCGATAACAAGGAAACTAGTTAGACAATTCCGTGAAATCAGATTCAGAGGTCAAAGTTATAGGAAACCTTATGATAGCAACCAAAGCAAACCCAGTCCTCTGCTCCAGTAACACAACGCCATTCTCCATGCCATGCCAAATCGAAAATCCGTTATACGCCACGAGCCTTATCAATGTACTCTTGATTTGGAGTTTCGTACTCGTTGGCAAAGTATACTGAAGTGTTCTTCCCAAGCCAAGCAGTGAACTTTGTTAGTTCCTCGCGGAGGCGGTTGACAGATTGTTGGTCCATGTTGGTTTGTGCAATCAATTCAGGAAGAATAGCTAGAAAGAATTGTAAGCAATGTCCAAAAGTTCATTATCCGAAGGTAAGCTTACCCAAAAGTCGACAAAGATGCTCAGCTCCATATGTCTCACTCGGCTTTTTGCCACCTAGTTCGCTCGTACTTGAATTCCAAGCCTCGCGAATTTCAAAGTATTGGTATCGTTCGAATCTGCCATTGTCAGTCAAAAGAACTCTTGACAGAGCGCAATTTCGTGAGATTACCTGTATAGCAAAAGCTTCCCAAGACAACTATCGAAATACTCCCTCAATCCTGCCGTGACTTCCTCGAGGAGATCTGCTTGATGACTACCGGGTATTCTGTTCTTCGTTTCAGAAGCGGCGTACTCCTCTAGTATATCGTTGACCGTTTTTGGAGAGGGGATAGGAACAAGTGCCTGGTTTTTAGTGACGTTCTCCCAATCATCGACAAGGATCGCTTTAAGATGATCAGGGAGCACAAGCTTGACTGAAGGCCTAGCAAGAAAATTTTCTTCCTGGATTAGAAGCACATTAGCAATCTCCTGGATTTCGCGAGGTAATTCAAATTCTTTCCATTGAAGAGGATTTGGCAAGAGCAGAAAAGCATGAGTGATGATGAACTTCTTGCGTCTCACGGGCTTGACTTCTCTGACTACAGAGCACAGCTTATCTCGAGGGATGCCTGCTAGGGGTAGCTTCCAGCTGTGATTGATATCCTTGTACCAGGTGTACAATCCGGCGGTGGCCGTCCCGTTGTTGATGTGCCTTTGAAGATCAGGATGATGTGGTGCTGCGGGGGGCAGTTCTTTTGTGGCGTATTTACTTGGGTCGTTGAGAGTGCCTTTGACATGATTGATGTAAGAATGGTTTTGTCTAGGAAGCCTTGATAACGGATCCGGGGCCAGGTAGCGTGAATCATCTGCTAGAAATGCTGCATGATTGAAAGGGAGATTCTTGTCGCCACCACGCCAGTTCAGCTTGGGTTTGCGAGTAGTGTCCATAGGTTCATCTGGCTTGGGAGTTGGACAGTCGCTCGATTTGACTGGCAAGCCGGAGTCGGGATTGCGAGACGAAGTGTTCTCTCCGAATTTTCCACCCTCAGGCGTTGACTCTTTAGTATCAGAAATCGCTGCGTAAGGATCATGTAAGATTGGATTGTTTGAAGATGATCCACGTGAGCTCAGTGAACCAAGACTGCGGTCATCTGGCTTGCCATTGCCACTTTGGTGAGAGGCCAGGGCTGCAGAATTGACTGAAGTGCCAGTTGAAGCGATCCTGAATGGAGGAATCAAGCCTTCTCCGAGCCTCAAATGACCATCAGATCCTGAAGCGCGTTTTCTTCTTGAGCGTCTTAGAGGACTCCGGGAAGCCTCACTCTCAGAAGGAAATTTCTGTAAGAACGTTGCATGAGTATTCGATCTCTTGAAGCCGAGAAGGAACTGAGACTTACACGCTTTCTAGAAGGCCCACGGTTCTGGGCAGGTTTTACAGCCTCCTGCTCTAAGATTATTGAACCCGGCATCCTCGAATTTCGATGCTTATATGCCGTCTACCCGATTCCTAGCTGGGCGCAAGGAGAGAACGAGCGATTGATGGATAGGTCCGGAGATTTGGGGTATTAGGGTGACGCGACGAAGAAACGGTGAGCCAGCGAAAGGGTAGACTACCCCAGCTCCACAGCAATCCAGGAGTTGGCCGAGCAGATCAGTGGCCTACGGTCGGAGGAGACTCAGGGCTTGCACAGGATTTGGTCGATGGGGTCAAAGAGTTGGGCAGTGCTCTTTTTAAGTTGGTGGGTTTGACGGGTCTTAGGTCGGTGCTAGTTTCCGAAGGGTTAAGTGCCAGGCCAGATCATTCACCTTGTGGATTCTGGTGAATTGATATCCAGATTTATCAATGCCTGCTGTTGTTGTTGTTGTTGTTGTTATTGTTGTTGTTGTTGCTGCTGCATTTGTTCCTTTTCCAAAAAATGTTGGAAGGAAAGAACGGATGAAAGGTGAAGCGACAATGGAAGCAGGCGCGATGGAAAGAAAGGAACAAGACCCTCTCATTCCACGACTTGACTCATTGAAGTCTCGCACGAATACCTGAGCTAACAAAGTCCGATGTAGTTGCAGCCAAGGCTGAAAGGGAGCGAGTGATGACCACGTAAAGACGGATCAGGTCCGCCTCCCGCAAGTTCAAAGCATTTATCGCCCCAACGCGGGGCAGTCCAGAACATGTGAAATTCGCAAAAATACAAACAATGAAAAGTGAAGTTACTTACAGATTCCAGATCAAAATCCCGATTTCGTCCCCTGCCCCGTCCACTGGGTGCGGCAACCGAAGCATGACGTTCCTCGCTGTCTCGTGCTGAACTGAATTCCGAGCCATTGGGACCGCCTTTACTCTTGAGCCCCTTGGTTTTCTTCGACGAACTGCCAGCCTTATCCTTCAGCATATTCGCGATGGCTTCGTTCTCCTCGGTGAAAGGCTTGATTCGGTCTCCATGGACCCAATCATCCCACCTGTTTTTGGAGACAAGGTTAGTGTTCTTCTTCGCTCTCAGAGGAGGACGCATGATTTCCGTGATAGGGAGGACGCAAGGAAAAGAGCCACAGGATAGGTGTTGGTTGATGGGCAGGACAGGAAGCGTGGAGGTGAATGGGGGGTGGGAGGAAAGTGGGTTTGAGGGAACGATTTGGGTCTGTGAGAGGAGCTGGAGGCGAGTGCAGGTGAAAGGCCGCCGTCCTTTCGCCGACTTGGGAAGCAGCCGTGGAGCCGCATTGAGACCCTGGCGGCCAGATTGGGAAATATCAACTTACTGCAAAGCTGTCAGCACATGACTGGAGACTGGGCCACCAGCCCAGGAGTATAAGGGCCACATACCGAGTTCTTCCAGCCTTTGTAGTGGATTTTGTATTGCCAGACCGGCTCATCGACCGGGCTTTTGACCGTCCTCACGTCCAGCACCTTAGCCTCATACATGAGATTGCCGTGAAAGCAAAGCACCTTTTGATCCTTGGCGTATTCGGCCGCATCTTTGGCCGCTGCTGCTTTTGAGGGTGCCATGTTTGTGCTCGGAGCAAGAGAGGGTTGGTAGCAAGTAAATTATGAAATAAAGGGTGTGTCTGTTGCGGGTGCAAGATGGTTTGTGAGTTAAATCGGGTGGAGCTTTATGAAGGGCAAATAATTCTAGAAGGGACGTTCGAAGCGAAGCGCGTCTGGTTCGCTCCCGTGGAAGCAAACGCGTCTTCCCCGGATTTCTGTCAGCCTTGCGATAACACGATTCCACCACTTAATTGGGTTTTGATTTCGATTGTTGCTTCGAAGCATCTCTGAGGGCCTTTTGATGTCATAGGCCATCTTACACTACGCTACTACTGTGCAGCACAAGCAGACTTGCACGCCTCCCACCCTATCAACCAACCAACCACCGCCCTCCACCCCCAGCCAATTCCCCCCCAGCAACCTCAGCCTCGACCCCAAACTCCATACCAAACCACAAACATGGCGCCTACCGAATCCACGATCCTCACCAACTTCCTCCTTCCACCCGCTCCCCTCCCCGCAATCCTAACCCTAAAAACCTTCACCGAATACTTCCCCAAACCCATCCAATCCTCTCCCCAAATAAAACTTCTCTATCGCGATCTCCAACACCAACGTGCCCTCACAGTCGATACCGTGCGAGAAAACATCGCTCTTGAGACCAGACGAGGGGAGGCGCAGAAAAGGGTTGTTGGGAGAGCGAGAAGGATTGCGGAGAGAGTAGAGAAGGATGATGATGTTGATGTTGAAGGGGTGGTATGTCGATCCTTTTTCTTTTTTGCTATTCAAGCTTTTGCGGATTGATTTGGGGTATAAAAGGGTTGGTTTGAAGAGAAGAGAAGCTAATGAATGCTTTTTGATATGATAGTTATTCGGTCCATCATCCAATCTTCCAGCTCCAATACCTCACACTTTAAAATCTATTCTTCCCGATCTTGCTAGTGCAGCAGAAGATATCGAAGACGAAATAAGAAGGATGGATGAGGAATCTGAGAGGTTACTTGAGGAGATGAGGGGGATTGTTGGGGATTTGAGTGATTTGAGGCATGGGAAGTTTGCGAATGATCAATTGAGGGAGCAGGTTTTAGAGGGCTTGCAGAGGTTAGAGGAATCTTGTACGGAAAGTAAGGAGAAGTAACGTTTTGATATGGAAATATATAAGTGTATATACCAGACAATATAGTCTGGGGAAGAAAGGATTGTAGTTCTGGAGTCACGGAGCTTGGAGATTCGATACCCAATGGAAAGAACTATTATTGATCACTACATATTTGATTCTTAACCAGTCGACAACTACCTCCAACACCATTTGATTGCAATCAAACACCAAAACATATCAGCTAGAGCTCCAAGCACTAACCTAATATCCCACCGCCTTCCTTTCTATAAATACTCTTATTTGTTTTTCTATTATACCCATTAGTAGATTTACCAGAATCTTGCATTCCCCGGCGGGGCACCTACGCGAGCTCTTGCTCCCTGTGCATTACCTCCAGCAGGAGCAGCTACTCTTGGTCCTCTCGTGTTAGCATTAGGAGCAGCAGCTCTCGAACTCCTATAAAGAATATTAGCCCAACACATTTTGTCACAATCTCCGCCCCAGAATAGAAGAAAAACTCACATAATACTCCTGCTGACGAACGAAATACCAATCATAAACAACCAACTTGGCACCACCGCCAAAAACCAGAACAAATACCCAGCTGGAACCGCCAAACCAAGCTGCGCCAATTTTCCCGTGAAAGGGTTAAAAACGCCACCATAAATCTCGTACTCCTTATACGATTTCGTCTCCCACAACTCCTTCAAACTCTCCTCCGTCGTAGTCGTAACATTCAATGCCTTAGTCCTAATATCGACTGGTCCAGTTGAAGAATGTACATCTACGAACCACAAACATGGTGCTCCGGCACCCCAAGCATTACATAGTACGGGCTGATTATCACAATTGAGGTATCCGAGATTTGGGGTTGTAGGGTCGAGAGTCCAGGAAGCGGCAGTGGCATTGAATGCTTTTTCAACATTGCCGCAATGGCCCCAGCAGGTTTTGTTGCCGCCCGTGACGAGAATCCACCATTCTTCGGGGCGGGTTTTGGAGCGGATGGTTTCGTCCCAGTTGTTAAGGGTGAGGATGTTGAGACCGCGTCCGCCGGCTGGGGGGGCTGGTTCGGGAGTATGAGCTTTGTTTGGGGTTGGGATGTAGGAGGTTATGATGTTGAAGTAGTGTTGGAATTGGTCGATTGGACTCTCTTGTGCGGAGGCTAGAAGGGGAAGCGCAAGGGTGGAGAGGGTTGAGAGACGCATTGTGGTGTTGTTTTGGGAGGGTGGATGAGGTTGTGGGATTGTAGGATGCGGAAAAAGTGGTATTTTTGATGTGGCAGGTGTTGCGAAGGAGCGCAATTGTTGAGGGTTGTGTAGGGTATGATGTGATTAGGGACGAGGAAGGTAGAGGGGTAGGTGAGATAAGGCTAAAGTACGAGTACGTCTGCTCCCTTCTATAAAGTAAATAGAGCCGAGATTCTTAAAGAATCATATAGACAGGGAAAGAATTACAACCAAGCGGATTTTGGCTGCAGAATGGCACACACAGAACGATGAGGCCAGATGTTGATAGACGAAGACTATTCTACCTGGAAATGCCCAGGGTGCGCTTTTTGGTGAGGAATTGTTGGTTCGTTGACTGGCCAATGTTCCCAGAAAAGTGTGGAGGTCCCAATTTTACCGGTTGGTGGGAGGTGATGTCTCGGCTGCAGGTCGGGTCTGGAGCACTCTAAGTCCGCGTCCGGATTCGGGTTACACCGACTTAGGACTACAACTGATACTTGAGCTAGCTTGTAAAGATATTTGTTTACTATAGACTAGAGAAATTTAATGATTTTAATTAACAAGGAGCTAACTCGCTGTTTCTCACTGAAACTGTCGCTATAAATTAGCTAGGCTAAAACTCTCTTCTCCATTAAAGTTAAATAGGTATCAAAAGCCACTTTAGCAACTGTGATCTAATGGATCATACCTAAGCCCCGAATTCGTTCTCATTAGCAAGAGTTTATCATCTCTTCCGTATGCTTATCATACGCTCGAGTTTTTATCACTATCTATGAAACTGAAACGTCCTCAGTTCTTAATTCATTATCGAGCAATCCTTCGAGACACACTTCCTACCTTGTTAATAACACAAACGATTATAAGGGAGAAAAGAATTCTGCATTTGGTAAAGAATCGGAAGAAACAACTTACATAGGCATTTCTTCAAGAAAATTCTTTCGTAAAATGCCAAAAGGGAAAATGATCGGGGAGAAAATAGTTGGGATTTGCACTTGATGAAAGGTAAAATGGTTCAAATAACTACGAGGAAAGCTTTAACTTCTTTACAAGGTCAACTCTGCCCTTCCCCAACAAGTTAATTTTAGTTTTATATCAGGTCAAGCGGTAATAGCGCTCTCACATGAGGTACAATCAATGATCGATATACAACAATGACTCGGGATGATTAAGTATAAATTTCTCTTACAATCCACGACCGCACCTTTAGAGATGACGCGAAAAAAAAAAGTCTTCTCCGCAACCAGCCACGCCCTTACCCCCCTCACACCAATTCTCCCTCCCCGACATCCCCTCCTAATCGGAGACTCCGAAGAAATCAGTTACAGTATCACGCACACCCTCCTAACCCACAACATCTCCAAATCATTCATCCTCTCCCTCTCCCAACAAGTAGTTGACGGTGCCCTCTCTACCCTCTCCACCGAATTAGGTCCCGAAGGTACAAAAGAAGTAACAGAGATAAAATTCGACATCTTCAATTGGAAACGAGTAACGGAAGCTGCCTCTGAAATATAAACCCAAACAAATCGTTTACATATCCTAGTTTCGAATGCTGCAAGAGGAATAATGACGGCTCAGGTAGATGAACATGGTGTCGATCTTCATATGTCTATCAATCATTTCAGTCATGTAACGTTAACATCTCATCTCCTTCCTCTTCTAAAGAAGACTGCCGACAAGGGGGTGATAGTCTGAATTGCAGCTTTAGGTTCAAATTTCCATGAAATGGCAGCGTTTGATAATAAGTTTGAAAGTGTGGAAGAAATAAACAAAGATACTAGTCCAAATAGTAATATGGAAGAAGCAATTAGCGCAGATGCTTTATATGAGGTGGCTTTCGAAACATTTGACGGTGATAAAGGGGGAAGGGATGATTTTGACGAACAGTGTTTATCCCGGGTTTGTAGATGCGAAAGCGAGTAGGGTTGGTATCCATGAGGTATTTCCGCTTAGTGGGTATAACATGAGTGCACCGTTTAAGAAGAGTTAGTTTGTGGGTCGTGTTAGTGCTGCATTTGCGGTGAGTTTATTTCTTCCATATTCAATGAACTTCAAGCTGATAATCATATTCGGCAACTAAAACGGAGCAAGCTAGGGAGTATATCTGTCTACTAGCTATTCCAGGGCTGGGAAGCAAGCTGTATCAAGATGACGCTTTGATGGAGCAATTGATGAAGTTCACTGTCGAGGTTATAAAAGGGAAGACGCAAAAGAATTCAGTTGATAAAGGCTATCCATTCCATTTCTCCTAGAGAGTATATGTAATTACTCCACAGCGCCACGAAAAATAGATACATTATTTCGTTCTCCCAATTTATGCTTTTATCTTCCAGGACGCTCACGACCTCGTCCACGAGGTGATTTCATGACTCTTCCACCACCACCTCTTTGCCCACCATTGCTCCCATGTCTCTTTTCTTCACCTAGACCTCTTCTTCTATTGGCGATTCCTCCCCTTCCACCTCTTCCTCTATCCCCGCCACGACCGCCTCCACGTCCTCTCCCACCTCTGGAATCTCCACCGATTTTCTTCTTGAGAGCTTGGACATCATCCTCATCAACATCCATCTCGTCCTCATCTTCACCACCCCTCTTGGTTGAAAATTTTAGCCTTCCACCTCTGCCCCTCTGTACTGCATCTCTGCCTTGGATGGCTTTAACATAAGCCCCTACCCCATCAGCATCTGCTCCATCATTTGCACCCGCTGGCGTGTCAAGGACCATAACATCGTCATCATCGCTATCACCACCCAACAGCAGTTTACCATCGAGATCCATTTTCGCTTTTGTCCTCCCGGGGGGTTTCCTCTGTTTGAGTGGCTTCGTAGAAGAGATGTTTGCAAGAGCTTTCCTATCGAGAAGATCCAAAGGCTCGTCTTCATCCTCAACGATATATGTCTTTCCTCCTTTCTTTTCGCCTTTCTTATTCTTCCCAAGAACTTCATTATCTGAGACGTCGGTTCCATCAGAATCGTCATCACTTCCATACATAGCTTCATCATATTCACTCTCAAATCGTCCCTTCTTCTTCCCACTCATCCCTTCTTCCTCGTCACTCTCTTCCTCTCCAGCAGCCTTCGCAACATCCTTTTGTCTCTTGGCGCGTTCCTTTGTTTTTCGAATATTTGCGATTAATTTCCGGTCTTCTTCGGGACAGTATTGGGTAATAACTTGAGCTCCAAATCGTCTGATCATACGCTCTAAGATATGCTTGACCTTTGACTTGAAATGTGCTTTATGTTCATGACTCCAGACCATCAAATTTGGAACCAGAGTTTTCAGCCTTGGAAGTACCACATCATTCGGTAAGCTGATAATGCAGACTTTGATGAAGCCGAGAACGCTGCGTACGATCTCGCGGTTGTTGGAAGTGAGGAAAAGATCCATTGTCTCGACGAGCTCAGTGACGGTCTCTGGCTTGAGGGCTTGTCGGAAGTTGTAGAGTATTCTAGTCAGTGCTGTTATGCAAGCAGACTGCATATGTGGAGTGCTGCCTGCTAGACCGGCGCTGACCATAGTGAAGTACTCTTCCAAGATTGCAGGGACGGCTTCAGCATTGTCTGGCATATGAGGGACTCGACTATTTTGGATTATGGCTCCTTCGGCATGTTGAATCTTCTCTCCCATGAGTACGAGGAGATCGAACGCAGCCGTACGGGCCTTTTCGTTGACTTCTTTGCAGCCGATCACTACTTCGGACAGGATCGCAGGGATGAAGTGGAGAGAGTCATTGGGAAGGAATGGGATGAGAGTTGAGATGGCAGTAAGACGATCCCTCTTTGCCGGGACTGAAACTTTCTCAGAACTGCTGATAAGCAAATGTTGTAGCTCTGCATTACGCTCTTGCAAAGCTTGTTTTCCAATCGCGGATTCCGACAGCCTAGGAATAAGCTTGTATGCCTTTTTCTGCAATTGTGGGTCATCGTCTTTGACGATAATGACTGCTGCCATGTTGAAAAGAGTGATGAAGCTCTCTCGAGGAAGATATACCGAAATTGTAATGACCAAATCCATGAGGGTGTGGCTAGTTGGCGGCATCTTGTCAGCTGCATTTTTCTTCTTCTGCTCCTGTTTTTCAGCTTGAGTCTGGGCCCCACTCTCTTCGATCGACGCCGCGAGCATAGTCGTAACACGCTCGAATGTTTCTATAAGCTCTTTCTCGCTGGCAATACTCAAGTATGCGTTGATACATTGCAAAATGTAGCCTCGGTATTGTGGTAAGGTCTGACTGTAAACATTGAACAACACAGCTAGGAAATTGCTAGAGAAGCCGGCAAGATGGTTGAGATTAGTCTGGGCTTGAGCTTTCGATATTCTGCTTTGCATAACAAGATCGTCCACCTCTTCAATAGCTACAACAGCCTTATTAGAATCGACAAGGGCTTGAAGAGCCTTGCAAAGTTCTGGACGCAAATCGACCTGAGAGTACAGAATCCTGGCTAAGAACTCTGCAAACTCCTGGTCAAAGGCTTCGGTAAGGTCTAGTGGCAAGTCGCAGTAACCTGGTAACAAAGCCCATATTTGCTGTACAACGGTTTCGAAGATCTTGATTTCCATCGTTTTTGGGGCGTCTCCATGATCGACTACCTTTTGGTGCATCATTTCGCTAAGAGGCTTGAATTCGGTCTTGAAATGCTGTAGGTTAGTATTACTAACAAAGTCTCTTAGAATAGGAAGCATCCAAGCCCGACCGGGTTGTCCAGCTTTCGGTCTAGCAAGATTGAGAGGAAGGATGTTGAGAATATTTTCTGGGCCCATGGCTCGGATAGCCTTTCCAATAACTTCATCTGCCTCTTTCTTTCCAGCGAAAGAATCGTTGCCGCGAAGCTCACCAACAGTCTTGACAACCTCAGCCAATATTGGATCAGCTCGCCATCTTAAGCCATCGAACATTGCACTCATCACATTAAAAGACTCCATCCACGCAGCTTGATACTTGACACTCAAAAGATCCATCGATGCCTTGCCCAACTTTGCGAATACTTTCTCGTCGTAGATTGAAGGTTCAAGAAGGACAGAGTCAGGGATACAGTTCGCCATAAATGATATTAAGCACTCGGAAGCAGAGACGCGAATATTGTGGGAAGGCGAGGACATAAAGGAAGATATCAAGTTAAATAGTTCTGGAAGTTCTTGGAAAGTTTCCTCTGGCTTGATTTGCGCAGACACATCATACCCCCTAGATAAAACTGCAATCCATGGGGGTAGAAGTTGCGAATCGGTTTGCGATGGTCGTAATTCCGTTATAACCTCAAGAAGTCTTGGGAGTTTAGCTGAAGATTCCTCATCTGCCATCCCCTCGAATATGATGTCGAAAACCTCGAACGCAGCCATTGTCATGTACTCATTACTTGATTTCGAAATGTTTAAAAGAACCTCACACAACTCCTCAATCTTCTTACTCGGCCATCCTCCCGACGCAGCTGCAATTGTCTTTACTAATTGCAAAGAATGAATCAATGCTGGCTCGTGTTCTGATGTCTCGCCTTTCTTCTGCTTTTTCGCCTGGCTCGAGCTCGTCGCAAGGTCAATTAGGCTTTTTAATGCGGTATCTGCACACATGTCGGCTGCGGGATGGTCGACAGATGGACTCGGTGGGGGGTTCTTAAGTATCCTTGTGATTGTTTCCTGTGCCCTCTTTCTAATCTTCGGCCGATGATCCAAAGCAAGCTTCAACAGGCCAACCATTGCAAATCGTGGACCAATTTGTGATTGCGCCAGCTTCCAGGCCGGCCCATCTTGAGCCATGAGCAGGGGTTCGAGACATCCTATTGACGGTCTAAGTAGCGGCGCATCTGCCTCTGGAGACGTTAATGCTGGAGCAAGATTCGAAAGTATGCGGGTGAATTCTGTGCGGAGGAGGCCTGGTGGGGTATATGGAGTAACAACATCGAGGAGGTATATAACTTTCGTTGCTAAGTCTTTATCGAGACCTGTATTCGAATTCGCCTTCTGGAGTAAGGAGAGCAGTGCAGAAAAATAGCCTGCAGCAGAAAAGCTGGTCTTATGGTCTCGTAGAATATCCTCGACAGCAGCTAAAATAGGTTGGGTCTAGTGGGTTGAGTTAGAGAGGAATACAATAGAAATGGTTGAAGATAGAGCATCAAGAACTTGCCTGAAGCTGGCTCTGGAGTTTCGGTGATCGGATCTTTTCTAGTTTCTCCTCGAGAGAAGCCTCCATTATGATTGATTATACAGTCACGGCGCTGTGTCTGGGAGTACTCGAAAATCGTCCACAGAAAAAAAAGTTTACGATAATCGATAGCGATTGACCATGTGTGCAGGGTCTGCCGTAGCTATGCCAAGACCTAGACTACGCTTGGATGCATTTGGATTAGTATTAAATTCTGCCGCACGCCTGCGCTTACACACTAGATTCAGTTAGTATTTCCAACTATTGTCGTCATTTATATCAAGTGAATTTGGTTTCGCACCCAGACGAATCCGTTTGTTGCACGTCGCACCTAAAATTATAGTGGAAATAGCTGATTTGAGGCTTATAGCTATCAATTTCTCGCCGGATCAGAAATCGATATTTTATACTTCAACCCCCTAGCGAAGCTATTTCCACTATAAATGCATATGCGACGTGCAACAAACTTTTTCTGCGTTAGTAAAGGGATAGACTAACGTTCTACCCGCAGCCTTACGTCATATTTGCTGCGAAAGGTGAGTCTCCATACCAAAGTTCTACTCATGATCACGGGATTCTAGATGCTCTTCATATAAATTATTGGCTAGGTCAATGTTCTCCCTTCCAACTAAGGATAGAAAGAATGTATAAATTGCTTTATTTACGCTGATATATTACCTTCAATATCCAAGAAACCAAAAAGTAGGTAGAGTGTGTGTGTAACTCACGTGATACTATTAAATATGCTCGATTAAGAACTCTCCGTTTTTGCTTTGAATACTAATAGGATAAAATCGCCCGATCCCATATCCCCGTTAACTCACGTAATAATATCCAGAAAGGCATCGCTACTCCTATCTCCCCTCCTCTATTCCCTCCTCTCCGCCCAAAAAATAATTTCAATAATCAGAATCTCCACACCAGAGAATATACTCGCTAACTTATACCTAATCCTAAAATGAGGTGCCTCCCTAGTATTATAAGCTAACAAGGGCCTGACCACTAAATACAAAGGCTATTGTCTTAACCGTTCTAATAACTAATAATCTCTGCTCCTGATTATATCCTCGTCTAGAACGTTGTGAAGAGGTTGAGATCGTTGGCCTTAAGGTTTAAATCTTCTCGCACTCCGGAGACATAGGCGTTTGATATCTGATTTCTTGTTAGAAGCTGCTTTAGCATTCTGAAAGGTGGGGATAGAGTATTACGTTAGTTTGATTTAGACATTTGACGAAATATGCTATATAGCAGTAACTCAATATCCACCAGTCCACTTTCGCAACTAAAGCTCTTTTTTCTGGGGATTTGTCAAGAGAGTCCTAGATTATTCTTAATACTCTTTTCCATAAAAAGACATCCTGCGCCTTACAAAGTTCAGCTACTGGTTGCTCATTTTATCCTTTACTCTCGAAGCCCGCAAGTTCGATAGCGAGTTTTTGTCTCCAGGGGCCGCCATAACTACAAGAGATCTAAGCTCTGATTGTCGTAGAAATAGGCGGCAAAACTTGCTCGTTAGATATAATGTGAGATCAAAACAGAGAGAAATAAACAGAGAAGAAAAAGGTGTTATTTATAACTGATAATCTACCACTGATATGGGCTCGTACGCCTCTAAGTCAGAATCCATGCCAGAACGCGGCGATTTGCTCCCACACATCGTAGTCGGATACGAATAGGCCCCTGGCCCTGAATCTTAGCTGGTTG